>BGPR01004578.1:920-109364 GCA_013235015.1 Araneus ventricosus | reverse complement strand
CAACTTTGTAACTGCAAAGGGATGAATAAAAGCAAAAAAAAAGAAAATTAAATATTCAAAGTGAAAAAAGAAGGTTAAACATTTCTTTGACAATATCAGAAAAGGCCTGTCTAAAACAATTCAATTTTTAGTAGGTCTTTGAGTTCTTTACTTTGCCAATTACTGGGCCAAGTCTGCCTCAAATGAGCCCACTCATGACACTCTAGGAGCACATGAAATACAGAACATTCGCCTCTTCCACACGGGCATTGGGGATCTTTACTAAAAGAAGCGAGCCTGATGACTACGAAAAACGCTATCGCCCGTAAAAACTTAAGAAGAAACCACCATTCATTCGCTTATAGTCCACTTTGTCTAGCAATGAATATGTCCATCCAGCTTTCGAGTCGCTTGACCAACGTTCTTGCCATGCCCCCATAATTTGCCTGCGAGCGACATTTTTAATTTGAATTCTGGAAAGATAAAAAGCAAAATCCACATGATCTTTAGTCGAGGCCAGCTTTGCCAACTCATCGGCACGTTCGTTTCCTTCGAACCTCCGATGAGCCTTTATCCAAATTATCTGGATATCCCTACATATTCCTTTATATTATCCTTTATGCAACTGTTCAGAATATTCTCGCGACATTAAACTGATTATAGAATTTCCGTCCGTTGTCCCAATTTATCTCTGCCTCGCCTCTGTCCAATAAGCCTCTGTCTCGCTTGCTGAAATAGTGCCTGTTTCAGCAATCTGTATTCCTTAAAGCTTACCGAGTTTACCTAGATATTTTTCTGAAACCAGGAGGCGTGAGACTATTGACACTTTCTCCATGTTCACGATCCGCCAAAATTGAAAGTTAGTTTGGAGTAATAGTAATTCGGAGTATTGTTATGTAGACAAACTCTTATCTACACAGTAAAATAATGTAAGAAGAATTTCAATGCGGAATGTTTTGCAAAGAAATGTTAATCTGTGTGTCGTAATTTTCTATTTGAAATAGAATTTTAAACTCCAAATCGCGATAGAAAGCTTTGTTTTGTTAACAGGGAATGTTTTTCTAATTCTATTTTGCAAAAAAAAGTTAAGAATGATCGATAATCTATGTTGTGTATTCCTCATTGAGGAATTGTTTTTGCATTTGCTTTTGAATCAATTGATTCCTTTTATCCCTTATAATTATCAACCACCCACCTGTTACCCATGACTGAACAGCTATTTTGAATATAATGCAAATTAAAATTGCGAGATTGTTCTGTCCTCAACTTTCTCTTATATTTACACAATATGGAACGTTCTGTATTTAGCTTTGAAATATACTGAAGAAAATCGTGACGGGGCATGCACTGCACGTCTCACACATCTGCAAGTCATTCATAAGCCTGCTAGATGGCGCTTATTTCTAACTATACTAGGGGGCTCTGCCCCCTGCTCGCTAAAGCTCGCCAACCCCCAGGAGGATTGCGCTGCAATCCTCCGGGGCTTGCTACGCAAACCCTGCTCGCTTCGCTCGCTACATGAAGACACTGGGTGTCCTAGCACAGTTGTTATAAAATCTTTATATATATATAACACACCCTGCTCGCTCCGCTCACCGACACCAAAGAATCACGTGATTCTTTCGTGATCACTATGTGAAAACAGCTCGCTTCACACGCTTGCCGTACAGTTATCCGTTTCTGCTAGTATTAGGAAATTATAAGTACATTAATTAATAAAAGTAAATTTAAATTATTTGAAATTGCACGAACTCCTAAAATTAATTTTTCATCAGTTTCTACAATTAAAATCTTCTGGTAGCACAGATATATATGTAAATGTTAGAAAGAAATTTGAAAGGTAATATTTATAATCCAAAGATGATTAAAAATCAAAATTATTTTCATCAATCAGAAATTTATAACTTCTTGGCATACACTTTTGAGTATTTACTCAAAAGTTTATTTCAACATAACTTCATTCCACTAAAATTTTAAGCTTAAAACTCATAAGATAGCCTTTTCCAAATCTTCAAAATAAATTTTTAAAAATTGCTTTTTCCACCAAAATTTCAAATATGCCCTCTATACAATGGAATGTAATTCAGAAAAGCTTTCCCACATGTATACATGCCTATTCCAACTATTATTTAGTCAAGAAAAATACAGTGTGTTTCTCAGTGCAGTCATTTGTGTTTTAAATCTCAGAAAATTCTTGATCGTCTCTTGTCGTAGAAAGATGTAAACTATCTTGCAACCTTTTAGCTAAAAAAGGATAGTTTAAAGAAAATAGTGGCTTGAAACATGTTCATATTAACTATTCAAATTTAAAACCCATAATAATTATTTACTTTTAGCCTTTTATAATTGATAAGATAGCTTTTTTCTCAAAAATTTCCAAAATCCTTGCTTTTTTAAGCAAAATTTTAAATATGCACTCTTTTTTATAAAATATTACACAGAAAAGCTTCCCCACCTGTATAGATGCTTATTTCAACAATTATTTATCCAAGAAAGAAATAGTGTTTTACTCAATATAGTCATTTTTGTTTTAAATCTCAGAAAATTCTTGATCGTCTCTTGTCGTAGAAAGATGTAAACTATCTTGCAACCTTTTAGCTAAAAAAGGATAGTTTAAAGAAAATAGTGGCTTGAAAGATGTTCATATTAACTATTCAAATTTAAAACCCATAATAATTATTTACTTTTAGCCTTTTATAATTGATAAGATAGCTTTTTTCTCAAAAATTTCCAAACTCCTTGCTTTTTTTAAGCAAAATTTTAAATATGCACTCTTTTTTATGAAATATTAAACAGAAAAGCTTCCCCACTTGTATACATACTTATTTCAACAATTATTTAGTCAAGAAAAATATAGTGTGTTTCTCAGTGCAGTCATTTGTTTTTTAAATCTCAGAAAATTCTTGATCGTCTCTTGTCGTAGAAAGATGTAAACTATCTTGCAACCTTTTAGCTAAAAAAGGATAGTTTAAAGAAAATAGTGGCTTGAAACATGTTCATACTAAATATTCAAAATTAAAACCCATAATAATTATTTACTTTTAGCTTTTTAAAACAGATAAGATAGCTTTTTTTCAAAATTTACAAAAATGTTGCTTTTTTAAGCAAAATTTTAAACATGCACTCTTTTTTATAAAATATTACACAGAAAAGCTTCCCCACCTGTATAGATGCTTATTTCAACAATTATTTAGCCAGCAAAGAAATAGTATTTTCCTCAATGTAGTCATTTGTGTTTTAAATCTCAGAAAATTCTTGATCGTCTCTTGTCGTAGAAAGATGTAAACCATCTTGCAACCTTTTAGCTAAAAAAGGACAGTTAACGAAATAGTGGCTTGAAACATACTCAAATTAACTATTCAAAATTAAAACGCATAATAATTATTTACTTTTAGCTTTTTAAAACAGATAAGATAGCTTTTTTTCAAAATTGTTGCTTTTTTAACCAAAATTTTAAATATGCACTCTTTTTTATGAAATATTACACAGAAAAGCAAAAGGTATGCAACATTATCATTCACCATAAGCAGCATGTGGTAATTCACTTCCTTCCGTACAAACACGGTGGCAAAAAAATCTAATCTCTCTATATATACACGTTGCAAACAGTATGCAACTTTAATCATTCTCCGAGAGCAGTGTGCAAGAGAACTTTTCTGAAGTATAATTAGTTCTCTGGTCTTTATTCTGTAATTTTTATTTTTACACATAGTAAATAGTGCACACAATTAGTATCACAATAAAAGGCTCTGGCTTTCCTAAGCCTATCGACGGCATTTCTAGCCGATCTTCGCTGAAATCTTTCATCCAGGGATTCCCTTGCACGCTGCTCTCTTCTACTATTCAGAAGTCCGCAAAGAGTTCATTATAATTCTTATTATATAAGAGAGAATAAATAAATTCAAAAAGAAAAAAAGTAACGACTTCTGTAATCCGTAAGCGAGTAGCTCGGTTAGCGAAATGAGGTAAACAAACTGATCGTTGCCAACGGGGAGAAAGAAATAAAGGTACTTTTTTTGCGCCACGCATAAGCGTTTTATATAATATAGATTACACGGCAAAAAAGTGACAGAAAGAAACATTGGGAATGTTTCAACCGAAAGTCGTTGAGTAGAAATTTTCGAACACTTTCACACCAATAATTTGAATGGTGTTTTCTGTTATGAATAAGTTGTGGACGAGCGGAAAAACACAGTTGCCAATCGCACTCCTTAAAACAATTTAAATACCAAAGTAAATTTTAAGAAATCCTAGCAAGAATTTGAATCCTACCAAGGATCTAATTTGGAATCAAGATCAAAAATACTAAAGATTTTTTTTTCTTCAGAATAATATAAGATTACATGAATTATTTATTTTCAAGCGTTCATGACTGAAGAAATATGCTTTTTCTAGAATATGCATATTATTACCTAAAATTTTACAGATGCCCCGTTTTTAGAGGAAAAAATAAATGGTCACTTTATGTAAAGATCATATGCTAAAATTCACTCACCTAGCTTTTGGAGTCTTTGAGTTATCACGTTCGCATACCTACGTACAGATGTAACGACTGATAATCAACCATTTGACGGATTCTCTCCAAAATTTGATGCACATCTGCAATTCTAGCAATAAAAACCCATATGCCATATTTTTTTTTTTTTACCTATCTCGTTGCCTTTTTGAATTTTCCTGCGTACAGAGAGGTCAACAAATAAATAGGCATAATTCGAAAATCGGGTTTTCGGTCTCAGGGAGGTCTGAAATGTGGAGATTTATCGAAATCTCAAGGTCAGATATTTTTTGCCGATTACAATTCTTTCCCTTTGTATAATAGTCCTGTAAAATGCTACATTTTGGTATGCAAAAGGTCGGGTAGTTTTAATTTTTAGATATGTTGTTAGTGTTGGGCGCGTGTCGTAAAATCCAAGTTTTCGACCTCGTCGCGCCAAGGCGCGCCACTTGAATCAAACATCAAAATTTTGGATCTTTTCTAAGTTTTTTCACAATATCTCCAGAACGGTTGGTTTTACAGAAAATATTATCCTTCACAAATTTAAAGTAGAATAAATTTGTCACAGTTTGAGCCCAAAATCAGCTCTGTAACTTAAATACTGACCGAGACACAGGCTTCCAAAAAATCACGATTTTCTCAAAAATTTCGTCGATTTTTGTTGAATAGGTCCTTTGTTTAGAGCAAACGTCATATGGACCAATTTTAAAGGCGAGTAAATTTGCTATAAATAAAGCACTATAGGATGTTCCTACGACTTTTATTTCAAGATATGCAGTTGTTCAACGAAAGAACGGTTTAGAAATTTTTGACATCATAAAACAATTAAATAGTCTCAAAAAATATGTACTAAGTTTATATAACAAAAGTTAAAACTTGGACAGTATAGTTGTTAGGCATAAACCATATAATATATGTTATTTAAAGTTTTTGCCTTTTTGACGAGCCAGGACGGAAATCTTCAAGCTCTGTCTGCTGCTCCTTGTCCTCTTCATCCAGCTGAAGATATAAATCTTCTATATCTTCGTATATAAAGTTATTTATTGACGATGGCGTGTCGTCTTCATTTTCAATGCTGCCCTCAAGTAGATCGATGTCTGACACGTTCTCGCAAGCTTCTCCCAGAGAACAAGTGCACAGGGAGGAACATATAAGACCTACTTTCCGGCAACCACAAGTATTCTTGCACCCTTTCTTGCAGTTGCAAGATATAATTTTCAAGAGGGATTCAGGAGCTGCATCCCTTTCCATTTTGCGTGGGCAGAGGCCGAATCGGGTAGGTACCCAGACCCACTAAAGAGGATTTTTCTCATGTCCTAACCATTTCTGTATCTGAAGGTAAGATCTTAAGGCATGAAATCGTGCTGCATCCACGGTTGGGGGTAAACGTGCTAGAGTGGACCTTGCTTTAGTTGCTGATTGGGTAAATAGCGTGTAGTGCAAGTGATTGAGATCACATGCAGAGGTTCTGGGGTTACCTCCATATAAATGAATCTGCCTTAGCCACTTGGTCAATGGTAGCTTCAGAGTTGAAAAATACTTGTATTTTTTCTTCCAGGTGTCGGTTTTTTTCTAAAAGAGAGCAAAATTTTGTTTTCCTATGGCCAAGTAGTGCACTTGTAGTATCACACCCACTGAAAGCGTGAATGAACAAAATCATTCTGCTGAATTTGTATTTAAATGACGTTGTGGAGTATAACACATCAGGCGTCCTCCCTTTTCCACATTTTCGGATGTACAAGTTCCCTTTCATTGGAGCTAACCCCGTTAGAAGGACTAAAAAGGCAATGTTTTCACGAACCACGAAAATATTGTCATACGGAGATTTAACAGAAACAGCAGTTTAAACAATTAGTACGTCCTCATCCTCTACTGCCTGTTTAACTGTTGCATTTGCTTTTTGTAGAAACTTTTTCAAGAGGTCAATGAAACGCACCTTGTTTCTTTCATTTGCTAAAAATTGTTCCTGAGAAATTTCTGGACACGTGGCTTCATTGAAGATTTGGACATGTGGCTTCATCATGTGATGAATGTAAGTTTGCTCGTCGAATGCGTTCTGCACTTTTGGTGCTCTTTCCATTCACATCAGAGGATACCCATCACACACACTGTAAAAAAATATCTGTTTTTTTCCCGGACTTTTTCCGTATATTTGACGGTTTAAAGCTGTTTTGTTGACAAAACGGTTTTTCACCGTTTTCCGCTCCAGCCATAAACGGTTTAAAACCGTCAGTTCAAATTCTATTTTTCGTCATGCGGTATTGCTTTCCGTATGATAACTTTCCCTTTTCTTAAATGTAATTTTATTGCATTAATTTCATGTTTTTAATAGGGTTCCATCTCCGCTATTGTTTACACATGTTGCAGTAACCTGTTGTCACTCATGAAAGCTAACCCTAAAACACGTGTTCTGGCAATAGTTGATTTTTACACCACTAGGTGGCGCCACTAGAGCTATAGTGACTTTAAAACTCAAATAGATTATTTTTACTTCATTTTATGAAGTCTCCGGTGGTCTAGTGGTTAGAGCAACTGCCTTTTATTTCTATGAACGCGGTTTCGATCCCCGGCTCGGAGGAGTTAGAAGTTTTGTCTCCATCTTGCATCGAAATCGTCCAAGTAAGTTCAATTAAGAATTATATTAATTAAACTAATTGAAATTAATAATTAAGCCTTGATTAATTAATATTCCTAATTGATAATACACATCAGCACATTTCAACTCGAACAGAAGGAGAAAAACAACTCAACTCAGTCGATGACGTCACTTACTTCGATGACTTAATTTTTACGGAGAAAACTTAATTTCATACGGTAAAAAACCGTTGTGACTACGGATTTACTTCGTAACTTTTACAGGAAAAACTTGTTCCTGTATGGTAAAAAACCGTTGTGCCTACGGATTTACTTCGTAACTTTTACGGTTTTGCACAACCAACTCAGCTGCCAGTTTAAAACCGTAAATTTTACGGGATTTTTTTTACAGTGCACTACGGCTACTTCGATCCATAATGTGTTTGTAAGCATGTCAGATAATTCTTAGCAATGTCCCCGAAATTCATGTTCCGCTGCCAAACAAATTTGTGGCCTCCATCCACCACTACAAAATTGTTTTTACCTTGGACAGCATCAATTTTGGTTGGTGTGAACACTGAAAACAGGGACGATTTAGTTCCCTTTCGCATTCCCTCTTCATTAAACAGTGACAAAGGGAAAGGTGACAGTTCAAATGTGAAAATCATTTTCAAGTCTTCATCTGACTGTTTGGCGACACAAATTCTGTGGACTAGGGATTAGTGGGTCCACAGTAATTTTTTCTATCCCAATTTTAGCTCTGTTGTTAACAGAAGCAAGTGTAATGACTTTATCTTTACGCTTGAATTTAACGTTTCCGAAGTTGCCACCAACAATTCTGGAGATTCCCTCGCAACCAAGTTAGTGAGACAAGTGGCAGTTAACATCCGCCGTTCCTACTACACCACTGCTTATTGACATCAGCACATCATTTATGGGGAATGGTATGTGTTGAGTAAACCACCTTATATTAGTTTAGGACATATTCAACAAAAATTGACGAAAAGTAACAATTTTCATAAATTTTTGAGAAAATCGTGATTTTTTGGAAGCCTGTGTCTCGGTCAGTATTTAAGTTACAGAGCTGATTTTGGGCTCAAACTGTGACAAATTTACTCTACTTTAAATTTGTGAAGGATAATATTTTCTGTAAAACCAATCGTTCTGGAGATATTGTGAAAAAATTTAGAAAACATCCAAAATTTTGATGTTTGGTTCAAGTGGCGCGCCTTGGCGCGACGAGGTCGAAAACTTGGATTTTACGACACGCGCCCAACATTAACAACATATCCAAAAATCAAAACTACCCGACCTTTTGCACAGCAAGCCCCTATTTTCTGACGGATTTACTGGACTATAACTTCGTTTACGAGAAAGTAAAAACACTTTAAGAAAAATGTTATGCGGTTCTTTCAAATTTGGTAACTTGGATGACGTCATAATAGGTTCTTGGCAAAATAAACGTTGTATGATGGTTGTTCATGATCTTCATCGTTTGTTAAGAAAACTTACTTTTTATTATAAAACGTGAATAGACATTAAGTCAGGGTGGCCACCCGACCGGGAAACCTGGAAAACTGGGAATAGTCAGGGAATTTCGGGAGACCGGGAAAATACAGGGAAAAGTCAGGGAAATTTATTCTAAACCTGGAATTTTTTTTATTTTCATAATTCTTATTGCAAGCGACAATTCGCTGATCTTTTTTTATAAATAGAACGAAACACTGTTGGCAACCAATGAAAATCAGTCATTTACTGACAGTCAAAAACGAATCTCATTCGTGTTCATGTAAACACCTCGGCAGGCGGCGAGTCGTTTACATTTAAATTTCCGAGGGACCGAAATTTCGGCTATTAGTCCAGTCAACAAAGGGTTTAAAAAAACATTAAATCATATAGTTTTGAAAATTGGCACACATGTTCGTAAGGGGCTTCTGATAAACATACTAAAAGTTCCCGGTCCTGGGGGGTAAGCTCACGGCTCCATCTTGGATTTCATCCCCTTTTTTGTTTTTCCAAAATATCTCGAAAACTATTGAGTTTTCAAATTACAATTGATTTAACAAATTAAAGAGCGTAAAATTCCCTACAAATACATGCTTATATTTTTCTGCCAGCTTTAATAGTTTCCATTATAATGGATTTCAAAATTTGCAACCATCTTGGATTTTATCCCCCCTTTTTAGTTTTCTTAAATATCACTGAAACTATTAAAGCTAGAAAATAAATAAAAGCATGCATTGGTTGGGAATTTTACGATCATTAATTTGTTTTATTTAATGTAATTTGAAAATCAAATAGTTTTCGAGATATTAAAAAAAAAACTGAAAAAAGGGGGATAAAATCCAATATGATGACAAATTTTTAAATACATTTTCTCGGAAACTATTAAAGCTAAAACAAAAATAAAAGCATGTGTTTGTAGGGAATTTTTTATGCTCTTTAATTTGCTGATTACATGTAATTTGAAAATTGAATAGATTTCTGTGTATTAAAGTGAAACTTAAAAAGGGGGATGAAATCAAAGATGGCGGCAACTTTTGAGACCCATTGTCTGGGAAACTATCAAAGCTTGAAGAAAAATAAAAGTATACGTTTGTAGGGAATTTTATGCTCTTTAATTTGTTTAATCAATTGTACTTTGGAATCTTAATATTTTTCGAGATATTCAGGAAAAAATAAAAAAGGAGGGATGCAATCCAAGATGGCGCCGCGAACTCACCCTCCAGGAGCGGGGACTTTTAGTATGTTCATAATAAGCCCCTCACGAACATGTGTACCAACTTTCAAAACTATATGAGTTAATATTTTTTCACCCCCATTTTGAACCTTCGTTGACTGGACTATATGAACAGAATCGCGTTCCTTTTGGAAGTGAAATTAGATGATACTTCTTGAGATGAAAATCTATAGTATAATCACACACACATGTGGAAGAAGAACCGGGATGTGGATCCAAGAGATTCAGATAGCTTACGAGATCGTAAATTTCTCTTTATCTGTCTACAAGTTAGCATTCATACTACTGCCTGCTTTTATGATGATTTAATATCAAATAGGAGTTATACCAGAATTAGTTTGTTTTTCCACTTCTGGAAATCTTTTCATTGAATTATGAAGTATTTGAAAATTAGTGCTAATATTTTCTTTCAGCATTTTTTTTGTTTGTTTATTTTGTGTATGTTTTTTTTTTCTCTGAGTGTTGCGAAACATTATGATTGCTGATCATTTTGACATATTATGGGATCTTCAAAGTATGGGACAGCCGTTACGCATACATATAAAAGAACAATTTTTTTAGTATTATGTATGCATGTTCGTGGGTTTTTTTCTTTCGTTCTTTACGCACGCCCAGATCTTTGACTTATGAGACCAAATTTAGCAAAGTGATGGATTAGCACAAGAGGGGAGCTGACGCCACAGTAATTGTTTTAAAAAATTCAAATTAGATTTTTATTTATTTAATTTTAAATGGTAAATTTATGTTTTTCCCCCATTTTCGCGAATTTTATTTTGTCTCTCTTTGTCTTTGATGTTTTATTTTTTTTATTTCTCTTTATATATTGTCCATTTTGAGCCGTATTGAAGGAAATTGGTCGGAATAAAAAGTTGCTTTTTTTCTTTTGCAAACTTTTCGATTCCATTCGTGTGACAGAATATTATGCTGTGTTTTAATTTATAAACATCAGTAAAAAATCGTTTTCTTACATTTTTTTCTCTGCCTTTTTATGTTTTATTTTGCAACGTATATTTTTATTGAGATTTTGATCGTCCTAAAGATTTTTTAAATTTATATTTTTAATCAGAAAAACTTGGAAAATTCGATACAGTAGAATTGTTCATCGTAAAGATGTCTTAGTTATTTGATGGTTTATTGTTTAAAAGTTTTAAATAAATGTTCTTTTTTTAAACATTTTGCTTTTTTATTCAAACCATACTGACTTGAATGAGTACTTAGTATGGCCAATGTGCAGGTGATTTTTTTCTATGTTTGATGGGCTACCTCCGAAAAAAGTCAGGAAAATTTTTTATAAAACCTGGAAATGTCAGGGAAAAATCAAGGAAACTGAAACAGCAAAAATGATGGCCATCCTGTAAGTGTGCCGAACCAATTTTGAAATCCATTTGTATTTCATGACATCACAGCACAGCGTAAAGAAACATACAGTTAGATGGAATGCTCGTTGACCATTACAGCTAGACTATGTCCTCACTTCAATTGACTCCATTGCCACTTTTAACCCACAACTGAATGATTTTCTTCGCATAACAGTAGAAAAAATTAAATGTTTTCTGCATACTCTCAATGTTTACGATAAAAAAAAGTTCTAAGAAGTTAAAGCTATATATTGTTCCATTTGTGCATAGGATGTAGCAAGTCAAGCAAAAAAATCCCCTAAATTAATTAATCAATCAAATACAAAATGAAAATTAGCAAATTAAAGAATCTGTTACAAAAGCACTGAAACTTTTAAACACCATGCATAAATGCCATCTTCTTAACTACTTTTTTCATTCCATTTTAATATCATTGTCCTCGATTAAACTGTGGTTGGACTACAAGTTTTACATATTATGTGCAATTTTTATATCCACTATTTTTCAATACTTTTTACGTTGGCAGCCAATTTCATGTTAATTATATGTCAAAAATATCAATAAACGTGTTTTTAAAAACACGCTCTCATTAGCATTAAAAATAGAAAATAATATTTTTATTAAAAATCTGGAGGTCAAAATAAAAATCGTAGAAGCGTGATATAAATACTCAAAGCACATTGGGATTTTAATCACATTCGTAACGTATTTTAATTTTTAATTAATGTTATCCTTTTCGTGATGATCATTGGAGCTTAATTTCCTTATCACATTGCTTTCAACCCCTCACGCCGTTGCGATTTTTGATTTGACTTCACATTTTTGATTTTAAAAAATATTAATTTCAACTCTTTAGTTCACAAATATAAGCCTGGTCATAAAAGCTTTTTTTTATTTTCATTATTTTCTATTTTTTAGTCTTTAACATATTTCATAATTCATTATTATAATTTTCATAGTATCTTCTAAAAGAATTTTTCAAATTCACAACAAGATAATACCTCTCAAGTGGAATAAAAATTAAATTAAAATTGAGAGCTTCACTGGTAATGAAGTTCTGAAATTATTAAAATATTGCATGATCATCAAGGAAAAACAACTGTACAGAATTTCAAAACTCTAGCACATTAGGAAATGAGTGCAAAATCGATTACAAAATTCTATCTTTAAAAACTTGAAACAAGACAAGTTTAATAAAAGCGTGCAATAAAAAAATACAAACTCTGTACTTACATTTACTCCAGTAATCAAACCTTCGGCAATTGTTTAAACTCACTTCGTTTAGCTAATCGGAACACAAGACAATAGTCACCGTCCTAAAATTAGGGCTATAAATCCATTATAATTGTGAGCGCATGACCACAACTTGACAAGCATACTGTCTGTCTTTGCAATCTTTTCCCAATAAGGCAAAAAGAAATTCCCTCGACAAATAAAAAAAATCTTAATCTTGTTCAACCTCTACTAAATCACTGATCCATTTTCAACCAATGGTGTGAAGAGTGATTACTCTGGTATATTTTGATTAGAAAGAAATGAAATTTATATATGCAAGAGACCAGATCGTGTCCTAAAACGAAATCGTGCGGAACCAAAGTGTCCATCTGACTATGCTAATTTTAAACGAAGATGCACGCTTCTTGCTCCGAGAAGAAAAATTTTAACTGTAAGATGAGTTTGGACGAAGGTTGTTTTTTTATTAGATTCATCCCATGGTTAACTTCGTCTAGTAATACTACTTCCTGATCGAATTGCGCAAGGTTAGGTTAGGTTACGTTGAATCGAATTCTTACGGTAAACATATTATCAGAGTTCCAGTTGTGAGCATCACTGTTTTGATTATTTCGTTTGGTGTGTGATTTACTGGCTCAAAATCAGTGAACCAAACTAAAAAGTTACATTTTTATTTGTTCAAAATCCTTTTTAATGATATCAAACTCTGCTGTATTTCTTTTTAAATCTCAAAAGCTTTTTAATGATACAAAAATTTCATTTGTATCATAAAAAGATTTATGAGATACAAAATTGGTTAAAAGACTTGTGAAAATGATTATACCATGACGGCATGAATTGTATTAATTTTAAGGTCAAGATTAATAATAAAAATGAGAAAGTTTATAGAAACAGCTTTTATTAATTAATTAAAAAGTAGAAAATAGTTTTATCAAAAATTTGGATGTCAAAACAAAATAGTAAAAACTGAAGGTCTGGGATGAATACTCTAAGTAAATTGGAATATTAATTACATTTATAAATGGGACCGCGGTGGACTAGTGGTAAGGTCTTCGGGGGCCGGAGGCTCCAGGCTCCAAACTCAACTCCACTGAAGATCCACCGTGTATGTTGGTCCGTTGGACGCTAAATCATACGTAATGGGTCAAACGTCCTCCCGCTGGTGAGGTGCGGAAGTTTGAAGAGTGGGGCGCCAGGTCAGGTGTCGTCCTCGTCATCTGACCGCGGTTGAAAATTAGTCAGTCCGTCCCAAAATATCCCTCGTGTTGCTTCAAAACTGCACGTTAATATAACTAAACTAAATCACATTTATAATATGCTGTTATGTATGTTTAAAAATGTTCTTTCTTGCAATATTCATTGAGGCTTAATTTCATAGTAGTATTGTTTTCAATGCCTCGCGCTTTTACGATTCTGGTCCGACGTCCATTTTTTTATTTAAAAATTATTTTTTCCTTTTTAGTACACTAATAAAAGCGCGTTTTTATTTAATTTTTTATTTTAATTTACGACGTTTTAGTCTCGAATATATTTCACAATTCATTAAAATAGAATTTATGGAATCTTAAAATCAATTTTTCTCAAATTCACTCCCTGAGTGCGTCATGCATATGGAATCAGAATTTAATTAAAATTTGTTCGTTAACTGATAATTAGGTTCTGAAAATATTAGAATATTTACATTGCCGTTGGGAACACTTAACTGTACAAAATCTCAGAACTCTGGTGTATAGAAAAATAAATGGAAAATTGATCGCAAATTTCCATCTTTATAGAAAAGAGAGCAATTGTGTAGCTAATAATGTGATACAATTAATAAATACGTAGAATCAAGTGTGTTAGATTCAATGAAAATTTCATGTACAAAAGTGTCCATGAAGTTTGAATAAAATTTTAAACAGCTGCAACTGATGGAAAAAATTCTTAAAAAGGATTTTAAAGTTTCATATATCTGATCTATTTTTATCTTTATAAGTTTCATTAAAAGAAATTTAACTTAAAGGGTTATGGCAGCTTTCCAACATTTTTTTTATTTCCATTATTTTTAATTGAAATTATAATGTAAAAGAAAATTTTTCAATTTTTTAAATCTTAGAACTTTTTCAAATATTAATATTTTAGCTTCATTTTTCAAAATTTATGAAATGTGTTACAAAAGACTGAGCATGGATTTTAAGATACATCTAATATGCAATTGAATATAAGTCTTTCTACTGAAATGTATTGTGAGAAATGAGAAAATACAACAGTATTTGATTTTTTGTAAATAAAAATTATAAATAACTGAATGCGTATGGTATGCGAAGTTTTATCATACAAAACTTGATGATCATGTACAAAAACTTTAAAACTTCTATTAATAATAGGAATAAAAATTTAGCATTTTGAAAAACATATGAAAAAATCTTAGTATGCGAAGAAAATATCTGAAGATATAGAAAAAGCCCCTTGAAGTTTTTAGTTATGAATCTAAATCATTTCTCATTGTAAATAAATATTTAAACAATTTCTGAAATATTAAAGACAACAGTTTTAAAATTTCAACGCAGTGATAAGACAATAAAATAAAACTCAATATTTTGAGCTGCTGTGTCCTCTTAAAAATTACTTATTTTTTCGGAATCATTGATGACCCATGGCTTCATTAGAAGAGAGTTGTCCCCCCGTTGGTGTGGTACGGAGGTTTGGAGAGGGGGTGCCAACTCAGGTGGTATCGTCATCTGACCGCGGTTAAAAATTACGAGAATCGTTCCAAAATAGCCCTCGTGTTGCTTCAAAACGGGTCGTCGAAATAACCAAAATAAACTAAAAGAGAAAGTCAATCGTGCTCTTTGGTTGGATAAAATAAAATCTCCCGCTGCTGTCCAAAGAAGATTATGAACTCAATAAAGAAGCATCGCTCAGGAATTATTATTATCCAAGAGCATGAAAAAATTTGAACAAACTAGTTAAAGAGAACAATTTACATTTTCTTCTATGAAGATAAGGTTCAACAGTGACTCTGAAAATTTCTAAAGACCAAAACAAACCACAGTAAAACGCCGCCGTTTAAACTTCTTTCAAGAGACTAACGTAAAATGACGTTATAAATGAATCTAATCGTTGAAATGAATGAAAATAATCGAAATTTTAATGAACAATTTTGATTATTGCAAATTTAATGCTACTAATGCAAATTGATTTCAAAGTAGGAACTTTGACATTTTTTTATGATACTATTAATATATTACTACATAATAATGAAAACAATAATTAAATTTTAATAGTAAACATTTATCATTAAAGTGAGAAAAATCATACCTTTATTGCATTTTTGAGTATTAGGATATTACCCCCTTACACTTTCTAGAAATAATTGCCTCCTTAATAGGAATGGGAAAGTAATGCCCGAGGCAGAAAATTTACAAAATTTAGAAGGGGGTGGGGGACGACGTAAAACTGAAGCTTTGCGATATGTAAACGAAATACTTTATCATTACAATAGTTACGAGTGAATTGAGATTTTGATGAAATGACGAATAAATGTGAACGACGTATAAATGAATAGAAACGTACAATGACCAGTGGCGGTTTTTGACAATATGAGGCCCCAGGCTCAAAATTATTTCAAGGTCCCTCATCCAACTCAGTGTCGTACATTCGCCGTCGAATTAGTATTGGGATTTACGTCGAATACATTTTGAGGCCACCCTAGGGTCTCGACGGATGAGGCGAACACCTGTGCGAAAAACCGCCACTGACGACGATGTACAAAGGGTGCTTTACTGCAAATATTATCAAGCCTTCTAATCCTTTTTTTCAAATTCCTTCTGCTACTTTCTACAAAGTTACACCGTTTTAAATTGAATCATAGACACCTTTATTTTCGTACTGTGAGTAAGTGTGATAAATATATTTTCTAATACAATGATAAACGTTTAACAAGAAAGAGCTTAACATGAAAAATCGGTTAGCACGAAATAATACTGCAGTACCGACAAAATACTATGTAATTTCACACAGTGTTTTTTCTTTTAACATGAAACAAAAATCGCTTAGCACGACAAGATTTAGCTTCTCTGACGAACAAAATATACCTGCTTTCTGCAGTCGCATAGTCACCCAGAATTTTCTTGGCCCTTTTTTTTTTCTTTCCCGTTAGAATTCATTTCGTTAGCGTTTGTTTTCGAATTCGGTGATGGATGTGTCGAAGTATAATAGGTGAATTGTGTTTTGAAATCAGCTAATTTTTTGTCGAAATCAGCTGGTTTCGTAATTTGTTATCGATGTATGTACCAACAAATGCAAATTTTAGCAGGAAATCGAATTAATAAAATTTGACGATATCGAAAATATTGCGAAAAAATATTTCTGCCCCCTCAGTTTCGTGTTAAACATTTTTCACTGTCAAATTTATCTGAGAAATTAAAAGATACGAAAGGTGTCACCATTTGCTGCAAAGTACTTCTTATCTAGAAGCTACTTTTAAGGTAATGTGACATTAGCATATTCTGTAATAAATGCATTTTATATCCGAGTGAAACCATTAATAGTTTAAAGAAAAAGTATCCCGGCATCTTTTCGGGTTAAAAATAAGTCACAGCAATTTCAAGCTATAAGGAAGTTGGGAAAAAAATTAAATACCATGATTTCCATGATAATACAATTTCTTTACTATATCCTATTAACAAAGAACTAAATTTGTTCTTGCTGAAAGAATTCTATAGTAATTATTACCACTTCAGAGGCTATCTTCTTTTAGGGTTAAAGAGATTGTAATTTACATAAGAAAACGATATCGTTAGAGTATTATTAGTATCAGTTCAGATAGATGAAACCCCGTTTTAAGTAGGGAAAGAGGAAAAGTTTCCCTTTCAGACATTTTGTCGCCATCTTTTCCTTTAATAAGCAAGCCAGAAATTTTTTTGTTGGTTTTCAACGTAATAACGCCTTTTTCATCGAAGGATTTCTATTTTATGATCTATAAATAAAATGCTTATCACAATTATCTTCTATACTTATAAAAGGCAATGTGTATGTGTGTGTGTGTGTGTGTGTGTGTGTCTGCGATGTCCAGACGAATCTATTGCACTTACAGCTATGACATTTGGCACACAGGTAGTTGTAATGGTGACTCAATGCACCTCGAAGCCGAAATTTTAAAATTTAGTCTAGAAAAGATTTTATTTAATGGTTTGTGTTGTTTTGGTTTTCGCACTAATTTCTCAATAGAATGGTTTTGAATAATTGTACGAAAGAAATAGATAAACCATTGGAAAGAGCACATGATTTCCATTCTAATGAAGTTAGTTTCGAATTTCTAACGTAATTTACTGAATTTTGGGAATTTTTTTTAAAATAGTCACTTTTCAAAAATAAAATTTTCTGGAATCCTTAAAACTCTTGCATCCTATGTTCTAATAAAGATATCATTTTGAAAATTTTTCAGCTTATAACTGCAACGGTTCTGTCGGATTTAAAACAAGAATGGTTAAAATATCTTTTCCCGTTTTTTTTAATTAATTTTTTCCTGGTAGTTGAACGATATGTTTCCTCTACCGAAGCTTCCGCCTGCGACAGCTCTCCGGAACGTTGTGAGCAATTTCATTGGCTGACGGGCAAGGGTGACGTTTTCTTTGCCTTTCATACTTTGCTTGCGGTGTAATAAATATCACGTAATTTTTTAACATTGTTTTGGATTTAACGGTACTCGGTCGAGAGGAAAAAGAGGCGGACCAACTCAATAATATATATATATATATATTTCTGTTTTGATTTAGTTTTTAAAACTTTCGTTTATGTAATTGTATGTGGGCTTTTTTTTATTTTGTTGAAGTCCTGATTCCACGGGCAACGCCGTGCACGTACTGCTAGTCTTAATATAAAAAAAGCTATTGTGGTTATGTATGTGGGTATATGGCTATTTTCCACATCTCCTCCTAAACCAATGGACTGTTTTCAACCAAATTTTGCATACTTATTATTCAAGACAAGGGGAAGACACTTATGAACTTTTCAAAGTCCAAAAGTTAATTATACAGTCAGTTAATTAGAAATTAACCGAAACCCTTTTTCCGCCGTAACTTCGGAACAAATTATCCGACAAAAAATATTTTTAAACCATCTTAAAGTTCAAAATTTTACCTTTTCAATTATAATAATTTTGTATCTGAGACATTTTTCTTCAATTTTTATTAATTTTTTAAAGTTTAATAATTGTTAATTACGTGCAGACGATTTTGAAATAACGCAAATTTCTAGCTACTCCGTTGCTAGGCAACGGTTCGACTTTGAACTAATTTACCTTCATTTCTGAAATTTTAGCTTATTTTTATAAATATATTTTATATAAAGAAGAGAGTCAACAGCCAACTTTCAAAAGTCCCAAATTAAAATTTCAGTTAACTGGAAATTAAACAAGATTTTGGCATTTTCCGTGCTATTTTTCGAAAATATGTATTTGTCACAAAAACTATTTTTACACATAATAAAAGTTTAAAAAATTAGCTTTTCATGACGCAACTTTCATTTCCGTTTAATTCATTGCCTCATTTTAATAATTTTCCAAAAATTAAATTGTGTTATAAAATTTACGATCTATAACCTTCTTCCAAACATCTTTCAAGCGGCCAATTTTCCGTGGAACGGAGGATGACCATTGGAGAGAGTTTTCACTGTATGTGTGTCACAACCTGGGAAAACGAATGACCCACAAAGGCATCTAATAAAAATGCATATTTGCCATCTCTTCATCATACTTTAACCTAAATGCATTAATTAAATTGATTTTGGTGTATTTTCACAAATATTAGGAACTACTGCACTTCTACACTTCTAACAAGTGACGATATTTATCCTAGGAACTGTTCACCCATCTTCCCCTCTCATTCATTTTAGCATTTTTTTTTTCATTGCGCATTCCCGCATGTTCTGAAGCGCGCATCACCGAGAGGATAACCCGCTAATTTATTCTCTATTATAGTACTGAACAATTCTCTACATTGGCCAGAACACCTTTTTAAAGACGATTCCCTAGTAGTCCAGAAAACGTTTTAACTGAAAATTTATGTGACGTTACGGTCAACGTAGTTTAATATCTCATATTAGCTTTTAGCTAAATGTTGCACTTATGACACAGTGCGCATACGCCTACCATGAAATATTTTACGATGTGCTGTGATGCGTTTTTCATAAGCTTTTATTCAACTTGAGTGTCGTGTCCACAAATCTTAAGATCGATTTCTTACCCACTTCCAATCGAGCTACAGCTTTGAAATTTAGCGCAATGATGGGTTTCCGGTGACAATACAATATTATGCAAAAAAATTTCCAATCTATACCTATTTTAAACCTAACAAAATTATATTAAAATTTTAGCCCTATATTTGGGCGATAAAGTTTGGAAGGTGGTAACCTCACGTTGCGTAGGATTGTAACAACACCATTAGACAACACACAATAGAAGAGGGCGCGGCCTGTGAATCATCCCCATTTCGGAGCGGCTTGAGGGTCAAAGGTCAGATCGGGGAAGTGAGTCTTGTTTCGTCTCTCGGTCTGTGTCTCACTTTTTTCAAATTCGTAATATGTAATATTCGTAACGAATATTTAATATGTGTTTTATATAGAAGAATTCGGTAATTAAATTTGGTTTACCATGCCTAACATGTCGTGTGTATTCGTGTCAGCCGTCACTAAAAAGTAGAAAATAAAATAAATAATAAAAGCGTGGACGCCCTTACGTTCTAGGAATATTCCATTTGTTTAAGGAAATATACATAAAATATAAGGTGCTATATAAGGCACCCACGCTTTTATTCGAACCACACATTTTATTGTAATCAGAAAAATTATTTTCAACTTTTGTGTTCATTTTTTCGCATGAATAGAAGCTTATACTTTAAATTATTTATTTATTTATTTTATTATGCGTTTAGATAGTTAACAATTTTAAATAAACTTTTGAAGTAGGTAAATGCGTTATTGTTGAACTTTTGTTTATTATAAAAAAGAAAAAAGGTCTTCATGCAAAAACTTTTTCAAGTTTATATTCTTGTTTATAACGCATTTATTTTGGTATGCCTAACCTACCCTTGAAAGTCTGTCTATCACAGCCGAGATAGTCCTGGATTTAAAAAGTGTCCCGGGTTTGTCCCGATTTTGAATTAAATATTCCGGATCTACTCATAAGTAAATAACTTGTATTAAGAGAGTCTGAGTATACTTAAATTTTAAGTAAGTTAGTTAAAACAGTTAATTTCAAATAAAAGCAAACTGAAAGTGAATTCTTCACAGCTTTTGCCATGCATATAAAGTGACCAAACGTTGCGGATTAGCCGTATTTATTCCATTTTTCGATTCTTTGTTTGTCCTAGTAAAATAGTCCTGGATTGAAAAAAGTGTCCCATATTTGAATTATGTGTCCTGGATTGTCTGGTTTTATACTTATTAGTAAATAGTTCATATTAAATAAAGATTAACTATAATCAGCTTTTAAAAATGTTAGCTTCTGAAGAAGTCTTCTTTCCAACATTTAATTTAAGCAGAAGAGTATCTACTTAATATGATAGATGTAAATTATATTCTTTAACCCTTTCAGTTTTTATAAGAATTTTTATAATTAACTATTTCGTTGTTTCTCATTTTTAAAAAAAATATTTAACTTCCCGAATTGAGTGTCCGGGTTTTGTAGCGCACCGGACTGAAATTCAAAAAATCTGGTCACTTTATTCAAACTAATTTATCAATGATTTCATTTCTTTTTTATCTACTGAGAAATAATTATTTCCCATTTTACTATCTGCAAGATAATCTTCGCTAAATGTAGCACATTGTTCTATGCGGACCGTTCCTAATTGCTAAAATGATTAACAGATATCCGTGCCCCATCATTAATAGTCACAGCATCTAATAAAGATATTAAAACTAAAAGTATGTCATTATCATTAACAGTAAGAACATTCACATCCCAATTCACCCGGATGTTGCGTTAAAAAAAGTAAAAGTCAGAGGTGTGCCAATCTAATCTCAATCAAC
Organism: Araneus ventricosus; assembly: GCA_013235015.1. Classification (NCBI taxonomy): domain Eukaryota; kingdom Metazoa; phylum Arthropoda; class Arachnida; order Araneae; family Araneidae; genus Araneus; species Araneus ventricosus. Next base: position 87,973 of record BGPR01004578.1, on the reverse strand, counting down.
CAATGCCAATCTCCCTCGTACATAAATGCCATGCTGTACATTCACCAGTGACGCCAACATCCTTATGTCCACAAGTCAATCTTGTAGCAAAGGCTGTGGGACTTTTCCATAAATAGGACGTCCCAATTTTCAAAGGCAGGGATACCCCCGGATCGGCAGTGGAAGCGTCTAGCGGGTCATCTCTCTGGGCACGAATCGTCTGGAATCGGGTCACTGTGGTTCTGAGTGTGCTGAAACACAGTTTCGAACGAGTCCATGATCAAGTTCACGGAGGCGTTAATCCGAGTAAGTGATTCGGAAAGGAAAATGGTTAACCATCTTCCAGTTGGCGATTTAGTATCGTATTTGCAAGTCGTATCTATCGCATTTACGTGATGATGAAGTGAACCGTAGTGTTACTCTACCGTAACGTTATCCGCGGAAATTACTTTCGTCAGTGGGTTAGGATTACATTTGGGTTTTGTTCCGCTTGTTTAAAAGAGATTCGCTTTCGGTTCCTAATGATGGTTTCCAGCTTCGTGGAAACAAAAAAAGAGAGTAGTTTAAAATACATTGTAGTAATGGTAAAGCTTCTGATTTCTCTTTTTTATGAGGGGTTTAACTTTCTTTTTGTATGTGCTGGAACTGTTTGCTATTCAAAGAGCAAAATATGCATTTATGTCTTAAAAAATCCTACATTGTATATTAAAAAAGATGAATAAAGTCTATAATACATTGCTTTAGCTTTTTAACATACTTTTCTGATATAAGTATTCTTAGTTTCTCGAGTACGAAATTTAAGAAGAGAAACCATTGTAATCATCAAAAATTCGACTTGGAAATTTCGATGGAATTCCACGTTTTAGAAACTACCTGAATCCAAAAAGTAAATAAATAAATTTTCGTAATTACGTCTGTGAACTCAAAAACGAGATGGAAAAAATTTGGAATATAGTCTATGACCAAAATTGTAGACCTGTATCGAATTTCGGACCTAATCGTCAAAAGTTGACTGTCTGTCGGTTTGACTATTTATGTGTATGCAAAAGCGATAAATCAAAGACGGAATAAGCTAAAGCTATTGATTTCAGTGTGTGATCTCTGCACATAATTCGTCGATAAGTGTCAAATTGTGGACCAAATCCGTCGAAGGGAAGACTGTGTATTTGTCGGTCAGCATGTTTGTGAATATGATTCCTTTTAAAACGCAACGAGCTAAATAAATAAAATTTGGTACGCGGTCTTTATACCAAAATTTCTGGGTCAATGTAAAATTTTGGATCTAATCGGTTAACGAGAAGAGGTTCAAAATGCATATTCGATTTTCGTCACTATACGCCGAAGCTAAACACAAAAGGCGCCTTGTTGTGTAAATATTGAGAAAGTCGAGGGGTAAATACACCCACTTTCTTTAAAAAATATAATATTTAGAATAAATATCTTTTAACACACGAAAAATATGCACATTATAGATAGGTTTTTACCACTTACTTTATATTATTCTTTTTCAACCCAAGATTCATCATTAGGTCTCATTTGGATTATTTCAGTGAATCTGCTTAATTCAATCTGTGCTACATTTTGGGTGAAAAGAAATGATTTTTTTCTGGCCTTTTTAACTTATACTAATTATTGTACTTATCACATATAAATAGACCATGCAATATAAAATTTGTCCACGGTTATGTAATTCTTTGCAAGTAATCTTTGCTCTAAAATTGAAGAATCTGTATCAATTTTTGGGACCAACCCACAAGCCGGAATACGTACTGTTAATGCAATCCAAGATTTCCCCAAAATCTCTGTTAAAAGTAGCAAATGTTTCACGTTGAAAAGATAAAACTGTTCCAAATATTACTTCTGAATAATTAAAGTTCCGAATATTACTTTTGCATAATTAAAGCTCGGAAGTACATTTCATGTACTTCCAAGGTAATTTCAACCAAGAAATAACACCACATTTTAAAAATTTCAAATGTACATTTTATTTAATTGATTTGAAAAAGGATTTTGGGGATTTTCAGCTACAAATGCCCCTATGCATTCCAAAATTCTTTTCAATCCGTAATGAAAAAAGAAACGAGAATTGCCATCAAAAGATGGGCTAAATTATTGCGGATCTGATTCTGTCAAGAGATAAAAAAATGACGCCCTCCTAGAAAGGCCTCCATATTCTTTTCTCTCACATTTTATTTACTGATACATCATAAGTTTACTTTTACATCGCACAGAAATTTGAATGGAAAATGCCAGGTGCATTTTTAAACAAAAAATAAAAATACAACGGCTCGCGTTTTAACAGCGTTGTCAGTTGTTTGCATCCAACAGGTACTTTTCTAAAATGCAAATTCAATTTTCCTCACTGTAAGATGAAGCTAAATAAAATAAACCCGTATTTGAAACGATGTTTTCAACACAAGTGTTGGAATTCTTGTCTAAAAAAATATTATGTGCATATTTAAATATTGTATTTATTTACACGCGCGTTGCCACTTCATCAAGGGAAAACATCAAATATATTTATTTGCGCTCAAGTTATAGTGTATATAATTAAAAAAATCAGTTCTTAAAAAATTGTGGAAATGCGAGAATAAGAGTATGGCAATCAAACGAATTCACTGGATATTAGTTTTTTAAATTTTGATGGTAAAAAAATTGTTCTTTTTGATTGAGGATTGTTTTCTGAATATTTATGGAAGTTATTGCCAGAAAAAAGTTAAAATTACGAAAAAGGAAGGAACAAATCGACATTGGAAGAAACAATTTTGGATACTTTTAGAGTATTTTTATGGATAGTTTTATGTTTGGCTGCTTAGAAAATAGGTACAATCAAATTTGGTCCCACGCTATATAAGAAACGACATTATGTGGAAGAATTCGCGAAAGTCAAGAGGAAAACAGTTCCAATTTTGACATCCTTTTATTTAACTTTTGTCTTGCTTGTACCGATGGAATTTTGTATTCGATTTCTCACTCATTTCCTGATGTGCTACAGTTCTGAAATTTTGCACATTTGTGTATTCTCGATGACAATACACTATTTTTAATACTTTTAGAACTTAATTATCAGTTAATCGAAACGGTTAATTAAATTTTTATTCCATACGAGTGATCACACCTGATACAAAATTTCAGAAATAATTGATTACATAATATTGATAAAAGAGAATTATAAATTATAGTCTAAAAGTAGGGGAAAAATGACGGGAGGCTGTCTTTTTCAAACAGCCGCTGATGTTAAAGCCGTAGGATTACTTTGCTCGCGTGTCTCTTTTCCGATTTTCAAATTTTTTTGTAACTTCTCTTATTACCCTTTATCTCTAAACTAAAACATTAGTTATGTTATTAACATGTGTATTTACCGAGATATAGAGGATCGCGTCACCAATTCATGCGAATTTTTGCCCAACTTTGCGACTCAGTAGTCGCTGAACTACAATTCCGATTTTCAATTGTTTTTGTAACTTCTGTTGTCACCCTTTATCTCTAAAATAAGTCATTAGTTATGTTTTTAACATATGTAGTTACCGAGATATAGAGGATCTAACGTACAACGTTTTTTGTGGCGTTTTGGCGTGTGAATCAAATTCCTTCCTGAGACCCCAATGGGAGGAATGTTAATAATTAAATTAAAACGTTAATAATTAAATTTAAAAAATTCCTGACGGCGAGCGAGTAGGCGGAGGTAGCTTCCTTTTGTCCGGAGATATAAAGAAATCATAAACGAATTACTTCCGCCCAGCCCAGCCATGAAGAATATCTGAATGACCCGGCCGCCAAGAATGTTAATTTTGGGCGCTGTGATCGACGCATTATAGTCCCCATTATGAGTGGAACGTGCAACGGCTCCTCAGTCAAAGGTACGACCATCGGTGAGGAGGTAATTCAACCCCTCGCCAATTTCATACCCACCTAGGAAGCGAGACCCTGCTTACTTATACGGCAGTTTCTGATGCCCAGATATTTGAAGTGGATAGTGACAGAAGTGAAAAGAAAATTCTCCACCCTCTCCAATTCTCTCTATTTCATTAGAATTTGAGCTGTGAAGATGAAAAGAGGATGGAAGAGAATACAACTGATGAAGACATTTGCAATAGTGTTACAAGCTAGGTAAAAGCAGTCAAAGTTAAGGGACAGAAAATCACTTTTCAATCCATCCTCTAAACACAGTAAAAGCAGATTTACACACGTCTTTCCAGGGTTACATCTGAAACGGACGTATGAAATAGCAGAATTTTACTAACTTTGATTATTGCAAATTTAATGATACTAATGCAATTCATTTAAAAGTATTAATTTTAAGTTTTTAAAATAATCTACATAGTATGGAAATCAATAATTAAATTTTAAATATTTTTTCATGTAAAAAGTGAAAAAATCCAAATTACTTTATTATATCTGAGGTACTAATTACTATATGTATGCAGATTTATATGCATGCAGGTAGGCGTTTAATTAAGAAAATCTTTAATCCGATCTGGCGTGCTTGGAATTATCTGTGAGCAATTAATTGCAGCATTTTGGATCGATTAAGCTTTAATGTTTTTTTTTTTACCTATTCTTTGACAAAGAAATGAGTTCGGAGTTTTCAACAGAGTCCATACGGTCCTTTAAAGGTGTGAATGACTTTCATCATCACTTAGAATACCACGACAATTTATGTTTTCTGTTAATTTATCAACTAATACGCTTTTAAGTCGATGACTTAATCACAGTTCACAATATAGAAAGGAGGAACATACATTTTAGAACGAAGGGAAGACGCGAAACCAGCTTGCGCTTCAAATACGGCTAAGTCTTTATTTTACAATTGTAGTATAAGTGAATCGGGACTGTGAGTGAAACGACGTATAAATGAAATGTATAAACGGTACTTTACTGTAATTGCGCCGTTGAAAAACTTATATTTGAAAAGTTTTCGCAAATGATGAGGCAAATGCTTTCTAATTTGGGCTGTTTCTATCTTCAAACGCAAGAGAGTTTGGGGATAGGAATATCTCAACCCCACCACCATTTCCATCCCCTTAAATAACCAACACCAGGGATGATTCTCGAACAACACTCGGCTCCGTGGTTTTCCACCGCCGAGTTCGAATTCAATCAAAATACTCTAGTTATCGTGGAGAAAACTTCTTCGAGTGAAATAGGAGCGTTATAAAATTTTGGTTTCAAGATAAATATATTTCGTCTCTTTAAAATGTATTCTAAGACATCAGTCTTCCTTCACGTCTGGAACCCCTTTTAATTATTTTTACTCAAGTGACAAACTTAGGCATCATTATAAATACTCGCTATGTATTTGTATTTGAATATTTTCCGATTTTGAATTCTTATTTGTTATAATTATTTGCAACTTTATTAAAACCTCTAACTACTCATATCCATATTAGGGGCCATTCAAATATTACGTAAGCATGTTTTTGGTATTTTTTGAACCCCTCCCCCCCTTGTCCTTAAAAAAATAAGCAAATGCATAAACCCTCTTATAATTACGTAAGCAAACTGCAACCCCCCCCCGTTCTTTTTTTTACAAAACGTATAACAGTAATAATCTAATTTTTAAAATTTTAGGACTTAAAATCAAATAAAAAACTTAACTGGGCTTAAAATGAAAAAAAATGTAAGTTTAGCTAACTTACAATTTCAAGTTTAAGCACAAAAATCAAGTTTAATTTTCTTTTGCCAGTAACTTTTTTTCAAATTTAATTATTTTAAATTAAATTATTTTTGCAAGTTACAAGAGATTTTCGGAAATAAAGTAGTTTAATGTCTTACGTAGCATCACTTATACTCCCCTCCCCTTGGTGCTTACGTAATTTGAACGGCCCCTTATGCTGTTATGTTGAAGATATTTTTTACTTCATAATGATCACTCAAACCTAAACCTTCAATAAAGACTCGCGTGGATTACGGATAAAAAAAAAGAAGTCTGCGATTTTAGGCAGCCATCTCCAGATGTAAAAGGAAGATGGATCCAGATGTAAAAGGAACAGTAATCTGTAATCATGGGGCATCCTGATTTAAAGTCAAAGGAGCTGTATTATTGCTGCTTGTTTTGCAATTGTATCTCTCTTTTAAGTTCGACTACATTTTACTTATGATGAGCAGATATGTAGGGGAAAGTTGCAGACTTTGGACACTTGGACATCTTTTTAATCTTAACACTTTTTCTCTAACTGAAACCAAGCAGAGTTTTCGCCTAAAAATGATATCACACACCCTATTTACACCGTCATTTGTCTATTTTACGCACAAATATTTAATAGAAGTGAAGTTGAGATACTGGTCCAATCTAGCGCCGATCCAAATTCGGCGTCTCTCCCCTATATATGAAGCATCTGTTAAAGTCGATTTTCTCTATTTCCTCTTTTTTGTGACCATATTTCGTAACGCTTGGATCAGACCCACTGTAAACTATCCAATCCACATAAATTTCGCTGGGAAAAAAACTCGAATTTCTTAAAATTCAAAATACCATACCTGAAAGGATCATAAAGTTTATTGGAAAGAACGCACCTTCCAACTAAAGGTGAATGTACTGACAAAACCGTTAGTTATTCTGACACAGTGATTATGCAAATACTAAAACACAAACGGTTAAACTTATTTTTAATAAAACCATCTTTTATAATTATGTTGCTAGTAATAGTGGCTGTTTGAAATGAAACGTGACATTGCGTCATATGCAAATCAGTTGCCAATGACGTGAGAAAATTTAGACTGGTTTGCAAGAAAAGTTCTTCGCTGAGCTAAGATAAAAATTCATGAATGGAATGCGAATGTTAAACATAATAATAATTATCGCGAAACTAGAATGATAAATTGAAGCTAACAGGTTGGTTTGCCTTATTTCATTTATGAAACCAGTATACTCCAATAGCTTTCGTTGGATTGAGTGCAACTCTAAACGTTCACTTTGAAAGGAAGATGTGGAACTGTCTGCTATTAATTTATTTACACCTCCAGTAGTTCAAAAGTATTGCTCGGTAATGTAGAGCATTTGCGATATCGTTGGATATTATGCAATGCCATGCGACGTCGTACAATATCGTTTATCCTGTTCTATTTGAGATGTGATGTTCTCGTAAAATCTCTAATTTATGAATTCATTGTGGATCTTCCTCCATTTAAAATCCCATTTTGGATTAGAAAACTTTCACCATTTTGGTCACCCAAAAGATTGTTGAGTCTTCAAATAGGAAAGTAAATTTTGGAAATGAACCACAATTTAACGGCTAATTTTAAGCTAATCTTAATATAAATAAAAGTCATTGTGGGTATGTATGTTTGTATATATGTTTCTATGTATCTATGTTCCACATCTCCTCCTAAACCACTGCACGGATTTTAACCAAACTTTGTACACTTATTAATTAAGACAAGGGGAAGATTACTGTCAACATTTTAAAGCGCAAAAGTTAATTAAATAGTCAGTTAATTAAAAAATAACCGAAACCGTTTTTCCGCTGTAAGTTCGGAGCAAATTATCCCCCGAAATTTATTTTTATACCATCTTAAAGTTCAAAATTTTACCTTTTTAATGATATCAATTTTATATCTGTGACATTTTTCCTTCCATTTTTATTAATTTTTCAAATTTTAATAAAAAGTTGACACGCAGACGATTTTTAAATAAATCAAATTTAATGATACTAGAGTTGATACTGATGAGTTGCTAGGCAACGGTATAATTACTTTGCCATTATTTTTTCTGTTTATTTTTTTTCAAATACCGTTTGGTAATGTTTTCATTGTTTCTTAAAGAATTCTAAAGCTTATTTAATTAGATTAAAAAATCACTGCAGTTCATATCACCTGTCATTTTTACCTGCGTTTCCTAACAAATAATAAATCCTTAATCATATATTAAATGAGAAAGTGTGTCTGTCTGTTTGTTACGCTTTCACGGCCAAACTACACGTGGAATAACTTATTTTTAATGTTAAACATCACGTGATCGTAAAGAAAGCCGCGATTATGTGATCTTTCTGAGAAAATAAACAAATAATTTATTTATGGAATAATAACTGAAATTACTCAACTCGACACTTGATTTTCATTTTTCGAGTTTGCAGTCGATTTAATTTTAGTTATTTATATTTGTATCTTTTCCGTATCAGATTTTATTCAAGAAGCTGTCGATAAATTGACGCCGGGACAGAAATCTATTGATAGATTTAGAAACTAATGTTAAATATAACTAAAGGAAAATATGCGAAGATGTAGTATTTTGTTTTATGTATTCTTTTGAATGGTAGAAGTGGATGACATATAGCATGATGGATGGTTTATTCCACAGATTATAAGGGCCTGATGATACCATTGAGTACAACGATGTAATTTACAGTAACGGAGAATATATGAGTAATAGAGAATGGCTTTTGAATTGGTAATTTCGGCACTCATTAATGAAAGTTTAGGTCAGATAAATAAAATAAAAATGTCACAAATGGAGGGAGGTATTACAAAATATCTACCTGTAGATGCGCTAATGGGCAATAACAAGTAACATCAACGTCTTTATATAACAGATAACAAGTTCTTCCAACTCCTTAGAATTGTCAGGGGTACCTTCCGACAAGCTGAGATTAAAAGTCGGTGTGCCAGTACTATTGATACGCAACCTCGATGTACCGAGACTGCGCACAGTTACAAATTGCACACCTACGTCCAAACGTCGTGAGAGTGTTTAAAAACGAGAGAGTATTTTAATTTCACGCATTCCGATAATACCGAAGGATTTACTATCCAAGATCAAAAGGTAAAAATTCCCTTTAAAATTAGTATTTGGCAGGCTCTGGGCCAGACACTCAAAGGTACAGGCGTACATTTGGAAAAACCATATTTTCCCCACGGGCAACTATATGTGGCGTGTTCACGTGTGTCCAGACCATAAAAGCTCTATATCAGTGCAAAAAACGTAAAACAAAAAACGTCGTATACAAAAGTGTGTTAGCGCAGATAAACAAATTACCTAACTGTAACAGCATACACTCCTGTTAGTCGTCCAATTATGTGTATTATCAACCGTCAAAACTTTTAATTTCCCCTTTTTAAAAGGACTTTAACGAAACATTTACATTCGTGAATTTAAAAAAATTAATAATTCAAATTCTTCGCGCACGAAGTCGCGGGTAACAGCTAGTTTTAAATAAATGTTTTAAGATAATTTTCTTAAACAAATTTATTTATAAACAGAGAAGACCGGGAGTTGATGGTGAGTTAGGGTTCATTTACGATTACAGTATTTTTAATTAAACAAAGAGAAACATGTATGCTAATTTTCATCAAAATTGCTCCTCCCGTTTGAGTACATGTCCCCAGAAACCTTAGAGGTAGTTAATATTCTAAGGAACCGATTAGAGAAGATTTATCTCCACTGCCATTTTTATTTGTTATGTGTGTATCAAATTTCATGTTAATTAGTCAATTTGTTAAATTTTTTTAAACAACTCATCCCCACTGACTCCGTAGAGGTTGGATTGGGGTTGATTTACTCCATCAGTAATTTTAGTTGGTCAATGAGGAACATCTAAAACAAGTTTCATTAAAATCCACAGCAACCGTTCGGAAGTGATGACGGAACACACACACTCGTTGAAAACTATTCATATAAATTAATTCAATAAATTAAGTATTGCGCCCCAAGTGCGAATGCTCTTGCACTACAAGAACAGCGTCATTTTGTGGTGCGGAGGCACGATGTAAGAAATCAGTCAATGAGAACTGAACTGTGTCAGCGCCCCCAAAATTAAAAATATCTTTGTTTGTAATTGGCTGTTAACGTAAATGTTTATCGTTTGTGTGTACTATATGTTTGTGTTTTATGAAAGTAATAAGTTTAAACGATTTAAAATGTATTAGCTGGTGTCATAATAACTATTCTCTTATGCTTTCATAACTTTAAAACTATACTAGATAATAACAAGCGATTTTCAACATGTGAGAAGATAACTCATAATTTTTTTTGATTTTCAGGTGGCGCAGATTTGACGAAAAATATGGACGCCACAGGAGAAAGCTCAGTGTGTAGCCTGGTTCATAGAGACAAAGTCCGATACTACGCTACGACGACCCCTGCTTCCAGAGATAAAGATCTCCGGTTTGCAGTTTGGAAGGATGTGCGTAGATTTAGTGTTAGATAGTCTTTATTGATTCAACAAAAAAAAATAAATGGAATAGAAAAAATTCTAAACATGCTTTTGATTTACAATTTTTTACATCGAATTTTTTTTATGGCTTGATTATTTTCGCAGGTTTTTGTTGACTTGTACATAACCTTTATTCATGAGGACAGTCACTTATAAATTATAGAGAGAGTACCAAATAAAGATACAGAGCAAGATAATAGTTTCAGTTGTTGAATTGTTTAAGATTTTTTAGTAATAGTCTCGTGTATTTCTGTACAGTTCAATTTCACTAATTAAACAGTTGCAGGAGCTATCTCTAACTGAATGTGATGTTGGAAACTTTGTGCCAAAACTAGTATTATGGCGAAGCAGTTAACACAGGTGAGAAATTAAGAGATGTCCCGCACATCTACCTCAGCTTGGGGTACTGTAGTAGCAATCCTTTGTGGTATGTCCAAAGTGTTGGCAAAAGTTACTCCTCTTGTAGTGAAAAAATTCTTTAATTTTGAACATTTCCCAGCTGATTGCGATTTTGGTGAGTTTTGAGAGCACATGGAAATCTTCAGCTTGGGTCTCAAAAACCCATTTTTAAGAGTTCAGCTTGTATCTTTTAAATTTGAATCGGATTTTTAAGTTGCTGTTTATTACGGTATTAGTTTGGATGGCTGTTTGAACCTCTTACTCGGTAAAATCTCTCGACAAAGTACTATACCCAAGTGCAAAGTTGGCGTCTGAAACAGATGGGCGACCCGACCGTTGTTTATGGAGAACACTACTGATTCCATAAATGACGTATACCAAGCCCGAATACTTGGTCGGGGCGGTGGTTCCCTTCCATACTGTGTCCGAAAGTTTCGTTGCATCGGATATCGGACTTTGTATCTATGAACTAGGCTACACACTAAGCTTTCTCCCGTGGCGTCCATATTTTTCGTGAAATCTACGTCTCCTGGAAAACAAGCAAACTAAACTATATGAGTTATCTTGTCATATGTTGAAAACCGTTTGTTATTATCTAGTGTAGTTTTGAAGTTATTAAAGTCTAAAGTTGTAAAGGTAATTTATGGTCAGATATTGTCCCATGTCCACTCAACCGGTTCGGTTGCTGTAATGGCCTTAGGTACGGGCGGCGTTCTGTATAAGAAGATATAATTTCCTGCTGCAAATTTGCATGATTCTTTTAATTTAAATCTCGTCAAATACTACATTAATTTACGGCAAATTCTACAACGAAAATGAGCCGAAAACGAAGCATAAGTATCAGCATAATTTCAAATCTATATTTTGAGGCGTCGTTGCTCCCAACAATTTTAATTACGGCATTTTAGAAAGTACACGAAGCATTGAACTTTTCCGCATGGCTGGTCTCATGTTCCGCGAAATGAGTGACAGAAGAATCATTCTTTAATTAATGACAAAAACTATCAAAGAGGTATAAATTTCCAGCTTTTTAATGTTGTGCATAGACTGAAACTGTCTAGATCTATGTCGAAAGTTCCCTTTCTTTAAAGCGTGCGTTTCAAGATGCATTCTGTAGGAGTGGGGGAGTGAGGTTTCCCACAGGTAAAGTCTGATTTTCCTTTTTTTTATTTTTGACAATACAGCAATGACCAGTTAAAGTGAAATCGGTTCAATCCATAAAATAGCAGTCTTAAGGTATTTTTTTCTCATAAAAGAAGTAATTATAATATGCTGCTTCATGCTTTACTTGACTACAGAAAAAAATTGTCTATGTTTAAAAAAAGCCATGAAATAAACGCATACAAACTGAATTCTGCGTAATTACATTTGTAAAATTTAGAGTTGTAAAAATACTCTCATTTTGCTTACAAAATACAGTTTAAATTATTAAAATACAAGCAAACATTAATTTATTAATGGTTAAAGCAGGGCCGGTTTTACCATTAGGTGATCCTAGGTATACGCCTATGGGCTCCACAACAATAGATAAAAAAAAACATACACTTGATCGACTATGGCTCAAGAAACCATGTACTTATAATAAAATAAAGAAAGAATGCAAAGTTATATATCAACTGAATATAACTTTGTATCAACTGAATATATATATATATATTCAACTGAATATATAGTTATATATCAATATAATATATGAACTGAATATATATATATATCAACTGAATGCAAAGTTGCAGCTAATCTTGATATCAAAACATTGATTTAAACTTTCGTAATTTCTCTTGACGATCTTAAATTGCAATATGTATATAACTTTGAATTTGCATCAAATATTTTAATGAATTATTCATACTTAAAAAATAATTTAATGAAGATTATAGATAAAAAAAAATCTTTTTTCTTTTTTAAATTTAAATATTGTTTTGTTATTTTTTTAAAAAATTTGTTTATATATGGATATACATGTGAATGTGTAAGCACGCATGGATAAATTTTCGAAGTGATGCATGAACTTTTCTTTGTCTAGAGCTTGCGTATGGGGAAGAATATCAATAAAATTTTAAAAAATATTCAGCTAATGCAAAATATTATTGAAATAATTTACATTCGCAAAGCAGATATTATTTTTAAGCGTTGAAATCGTTAAATGCAGATATCTTTCTCTGAAACTTTCGTGTAAGAATGTGAAATTAACAAGTATATTTTGACTCCAGCAACAGTTAATCCTTGATATAATGAACTTTTGGTTATAACGACTTATAAACGACCTTAACTTACAAACGTCTGGGTTTCTCAAGATAACTTGATCAATGGTAAAAATTTATGATGTCCAATTCTGCTCATACCACTTTTCAAATAATAATTTCTCTTTACTAATTCTAACTGCATCGCCAACTTTGAATTTTTTTTAAAGATAATTTCACCTTTTTCTCTGGATAGAGATTTTTCCAAGCTTGATTTTGATTTTCAAAAGTAATGTATGCAAGACTCATTTGAATGGAACGATGCCAAGTATTATTATAACTAAGTATTAATTTATCAATAGCATCAATAAATCGCTTTGTATTCTTTTCTGTAAAATACTCCAGCATCTTTGTTTTAAGTGTTCTATTAAATATTTCAACTATGGACGCTTTTGTGTTATTATTCGTAACACAAAACTTTATTTTCATTCTTTTAAGATAATTTTGAAAAGGTTTATTCAAAAATTCTTTACCCGTATCTGTTTGAAGTTTAGTGGGCTTTCGTTGAGAAAAAAATTATTTTCAAGGCCGAAAGAATCGTTTTCGCTTTCTTATTCTTGAGGGGCATAGCACAAGCAAATTTGGAAAGAGCGAAAATACATGTTAACAAATAATCATATCCATCATTAAATTCTGATAAAGAACGCATATCGTCTAAATCTGCCTGAACCTGTGGATTCATTTGACTAACTAGAACTCTATTTTTCTTAAACTTCCTTCTAACAGTTTTATGCAAAGTATATGATTCCTTCTTAGTTAACTAATTTTTAATCAGTCGCCTAGCAGAAACACCATTAGTCGCTCTAAACAAAGTCTCAATTCCTCCAAAACTGCCGGGATGTTCAGGATTTTCGTAAGCTCCTTCAAGACTCATTTTAACACTAAGTTAAAGACTAGAAAATTAAGACATATTGACTCTATAAATTCAACTGGTAAAATAAAGTAAAATATAAATAACCAACTTACGATAAACAGAATTATACTAAACAGAAAATTGTAATCCTTCTAAGGGTTAAAACGTTTTGAAAATAAAGTTATGTAAAATAATCAGCGAAAAAAAATTAATAAGTTCCTAAAAAAAACTCGAAAAATTTTTCAAAGTCCATAAAGAGCGATAATTCTTATCAATTCCTTATATCAGTAATTCCTTATCTAAGAAGTGGTTAGGAGGGAATGGTGGGAGTTGGGGTTAGGAATTGGGGGAGGTGAGGTGTCCAAACCAGGCGGGGTCAACTGAGGTCAAAACTGAGCCAGAATCCCCCCTTTCTTCCCTACTGTTGCATTCTGTGGGTAACGAATTTTACGAAATATTTTTTTAAAAATTATCAAAATTAAAGAAAAAATCGCATGGAAATAAAATTGGTATCACTGAAAAGTTAATTTCTTTTTAAAAAAAATTTTAATCCTTTACCAATGTATACTGAGCTCAGTTCGTGCATCGATTATGGCATTTTTACACTTATAATCAAAAATTAAGTCATTCATATGCGTTATCATTTGATACAAAAACGACAGGTAATCCATTAACATCTCAAATGCTCTATGGACTTATAGCTGAATCATGACGACAAAACAGTCCCTAAACAGACGGAGGTCATCCAATTAAACAGTACAGAATATTGCACTATTAAGTGTTTAAAGTGGTGTAAAAACTATTTTTGTGCGATAATATGCTTCGAAGTTTTTGAGGAAAAGCGTTAAAATTTTGATTGATTTTTTAATAACCGAAAATCTAATTAAAATTTTGAAAAAAAAAACCTCTTTCTATACCTACGACTCACGAAGTAAATAGGTGCTAAATTTAGTAGCCTAGTTCCAAATGTTTGCCCTGCAGAGCTTTTAGAAGGATTTTTACATCATGCACGTCGCATGGCACATGTTACAGATAGTAGCCAGACTATAAGTATTGTCATGCTTAAATATTTATCGGATTCATGAAGATAGATGCAGAGATTCATTGAAATCGTTAGGTCGAAGTGTTTGACGACTGAAATCAGTGGCGAATCCAGGGGGTTAGGTTCAGGAGGGGGCTGCAGCCCCCTCCAGATCTAAACCAGAATTCTTGATTTTATTTAAAATCACTACAGCTGTTTGTTCTTACCCGCTTAAGGACTTATTACGAGTTAACTCGTCCTAAATACCGTAGGTTACAAAATAAGTCTGTCCTTAAGCGGTTAATCTTCCTGAAAAAATAAAGCAACGTGACAACTTTGCTTCCTGGCTTGACAGGCTCGAAAATTTTCCCACTTTTGCAGTCATTCCTCTCGTACTTGTAGCATTGACGGGGTCCAAAACATTTTTTGGCTGGTTATTTCATTGTGTATTTTATTAAATTATCGAAAATATTATAGTGTTCTTTATGATTCTTATTGTCAGGTGAGTAGAGTCTCTAACGTTAAAGCGTTTTGGTTTATATAAGCCATGAGGTTTGACATTCGTCATAAAGGTACAAAATTTGTTATGACCCCAGCCCCTTCCAGACACAAATCCTGGATTCGCCACTGATTTAAATACTTCTCTTTGTTATGCTTCGTTTATGAGAAAATAATAAGCATTATTTCTCAGTTCGGCGAGAAAACTAGAATAGCCCAAATATTCATTTTAGATCATGACATGATCAAAAAAATAAAAATAGTTAATCCGGAACTGTTATTTCTGGATCCCACTATCTGGAGTAACATCCGAACCCTCCACTTCACCACACAGAGCGAATACGAAAATATTTGCACAGCTCCCAAGGTCACATTTCCGTATTTTGAATAGTCAACCAACTCAGGAAATGGAAAAAATTCTTTTGCAAATCTTCCGCGATTCGAAAGCACTTAAGCTGCCGACCATTCCAAAAGGGAATCAGCAACTTCGGAGTTGAGAACTCTTCTGTGATGACCCCCTGGTGAGAGGCTGATCGAAATGACGAGCGTTTTCCCCACCAGGAGGCATGACTGTCTTCGTGAAAGGTTACGGTTGCGCAACTAACTGAGAAAACTTCCGAGTTTAGAATCTGGTTCCTAGTGCAAATTAGGTTCATGTTAATTTTCACAGTTGAATTCTGTTTATTGCATAACCGATTGAACTCGACTGGTTCCAAGTGTTTTTATCTTACATTTTTTGTCGCAAGGGCGTTTAGATTTAAACTAAAATTTCTCAAAAAAATTCTTAATGCGCATCCCATTATGGTTAAAATTAGAGAATTATGGCCGTGGTGAAAGTTAGGAAAGAGTTAAAAGTATGTAGTAATTGTATATGATGGCTATTGCGAATGTTTTAGAGCAAACGACGGAGATTACTTTTTCAAATTGTCTAGTTTGGGCCTGAATTCTTCTAAAAATAAATTTTTCTTATGTGAAAGTCGTGGTTTTTTCAGCAAGGTTATTTCAATAATAGCAAGTAAGAGTTCTGTTTTTTCTATAAGCAATCTAAAACGAAAATAGTTGAATGAAAAATTTATTTTCTGCAGACCTGTAGCTTTACACAGCAAATTACATAAGGATGGCATTTATAACGTCTGGCCAAAAATGAATTTTGCCAGTGTGTTATGCAACCAAACAGTCTCGACTAACATTCTTAAAGGTCTTCTAAAATTGTCCGAAATTACCTTTTCCAAGGACGATTTGTTCAAAGTTTTATAAATTTCATAATTTCGATGTTTTCTGGAGGTTATTTCAGAGTTTATTATCTGAAGAGAACGATTTCTTCGCCATCTTAAAATTTAGCCAGCGGGAGTGCTTTCCCCTCGACATTATTGTATGCTTACACTCGTTTTGTGTTTAACTTCGTGGTATAGTGAAGAGAATAGAACCTGCAATCTCACTTTCTTCACATTGACAGAATGGGTCCAAATTTGATATAGGTCTACACTTTTGAAGTCAAGTACCACATACCAAATTTCATTTAGAAAGCTGGCTGCATTTTTGAATTATCACGTTTGCATACGCATGGTTAGACAGAACGGACAGACAGTTTATTCTCCGAGATTTGGTTCAACACTGATATAAATCTGCAATTATGGCGATCAAATTTCATCCATCTAGCTCAGAAGTTCCCAAACTTTTTTACTCTCGCGTATCCCTTGACTATTCTTTTTGTTTTCGCGTACTATCATATCCAACCCCCCCCCCCCCCCGAACCATCCGTCTATGCAAAGAACTTTTTATCAATAATGTTAAGGTTAGCTTAAAAGTGAAATGATTCGAATAATTAACATTTGCAGAAATTATTTTTGATTTTACATTTTATTCCATTTTTACAATAGTATAATTTCAATGCCCAAGTAAATGATGCCATAATTGTAATTATTTCTTCTTAACTTACAAGGATAGCTAAAAATTACACTTCGTTATAGTCAACTATTCAAGTGGTATCTATCCTATTAAAATTCGAAGGTAAACAAACGTATGTATGTATGTATGTATGTCCTTCTATCTTCTCACGAACCGCCGAATGGAGAAGCGCGCGGAAAGTACCAAAAGATGGGGAATAATTCAAGGAATCCATTTCGGCCATTTAAATATCGAAATTTTAATTAGTGAAAAAGATATTAATTAAAAACTAATTTACAACAATACTTTTCATTGTTTCGGATACTTTATAACAATACTTTTCATTGTTACAGCGGAATTCAAAATTTATTTTATTGTTGAAGTCGTTTACTTTAAAGAACATTGTTACAACAACAATAAAAAAGTGACGCTGAAAGAAATAAAAAAAATGTATTGTTGCAATATGGAAACCTGAAGAATGCAGCAAGTCAATATGGATAGAGTTTTGTGTGGGTTTTGGTAATTGATATAAAGAAACAGGGAAAATTAAATCGCTCATATAGGATTTTTACTAAAACTATTGTTTTCTATGAGGTTTCACTTTTAGATTTCATGTACTCAGTGCATCTTGCTTCATGTGCATATAAACTGGAGGCGGGCATATGAAAAAATACGGATTCCGATCAACGCTGGGTTATCTCATTCCTTCCGTACTAAAGTCAGACAAAAAATAATTCCGGAATCGTAATTTTACAAAATAAAGATTATTTTTGCGATTTTTTAAAAGTATATTTTGAAGCCTTTACGCGGACGGAATGATTGAACCGCTCTTTTTTTCCTTATTTATTTAGGAGAGAATGTTGGGAATGTGTCACATGACCTCACTTTTTCTCTCCGTCAAGGAATGACGCATTATTCGAGATAGCCCGTGCAACGCCGGGTCACGTAGCTAGTCTATCCTATTAAAATTCGAAGGTAAACAAACGTATGTATGTATGTATGTCCAGCTATCTTCTCACGAACCGCTGAACGGAGAAGCGCGCGGAAAGTACCAAAAGATGGGGAATAATCCAAGGAATCCATTTTGGCCATTTAAATTCCTAAATTACAATTAGTAAAAAAGATATTAATTAAAAACTAATTTACAACAATACTTTTCATTGTTGCTGCGCAATTCAAAATACTTTTTATTGTTGAAGTTGTTTACTTTAAAGAACATTGTTACAACAACAATGTTACATGCAATAACGTTAAAAGTTTCAATAATTAAACTACATTAACATAAAAAATGACGCTGACAGAAAAAAGTCAGAGAAATTTGTTTCTCCAAGTGAATACTTGGTATTTAGTAACTGTACCACTTGAATAGTTGATTAATGCGGAGTGTAATTTTCAGCCATCCTTATAAGTTAATGCGAAATTATTACACTACTGATTGCATTTGTTTTTGAATTGATCTACTATTGTAACTAATACTATTGTACAAATGCAACAAAAAGTAAAATAAGTCCAGCAAATGTTATTAATTCGGGTCATTTGACTCTTAAGCCCTTAACATTATTGATAATAACTTCTTTGCACAGACGGATGGTTGGTGGTAGTGGGAGAGGATATGTCGATAGGGGGTACACGAAAATATAAAAATTAATAAAGGGGTACGCGAGGAAATAAAGGTTGGGAACCCCTTAGATAGACCATTAATTTCGCCATACACGGTATAATTTTTTTTACAAAATAACAATTTTTTGTATTTTGTTAAAATTGTCGATTTTTGACCCAAATGTTTCAATCACTCTTTTCTTCTTATTTATTTAGGAGAAAATGTTGTGCATGTATCACTTTACCTCCTTCTTTCCGCCAGTGAATAACGGATTATTCGAGATAGCCCGTGCAACGCCGGGCCACGCAGCTAGTAGTTATTAAATACCAAGTATTCAGTTGGAAAAACAAAATTCTCTAACCTTATGTTTTCTTGTTTCCGCCATTAACAACTTTGATTTCGCGTGCCCCCAAATGGCCCCTCGCGGACCTCCAGGGGTACGCGTACCACAGGTTGGGAACCTCTGATATAGCTCGTTGCGTCTGTGAGTTATCTTTTTGATATGCACACGATCGGACATGCAGACAGACAGAATGACCTATTTCATGCAAAATTTGACAAGTTCTGCAATTTTGGAGTTTGGTCATACCAAATTTACCGTCCGTCTAGCTCATAAGGTTTATTCTTATTTATTTATTTATTTTTGTAGACAGACAGACATAATTACCAAAATGGTAAAAAACGTTGGATTTCTCACCCTGGCAATTCAGTACGCGTTCGTGGGCTCCGTACAACAGTCACGTGTGATCCTGTTCTAGTGGTGTTGAACAGAATGAGATTTCTTTTACGGACGAGGGGATAATGTTCTTTATAACTGAAAAGAATGACAATTCTTTTACGAAAAGTTTGTATGTATGTAAATATTGCATAGTTAAGTCTAGAATAAAATTTATTTTTGATATCTTTGGCATCTTCGTAGTGGAATGAACAAGAAAAGTTACCAAAACAATGTTTGGAATTCTTTATATAAAAGAACTTTTAACAGGTTGCTGAATACTGATTAAAATATTTGCTTTATTTAATGATGTTGCTTAAAGAAAATGTGGATGAACTACACTAATTCGCTGTTTTTTCATAAAATTTACATTATTTTGTGCACTGTCGATTGTGTGCTGCTTGATGGATTAAGGTGACTCTAAACAATTATTTCTTCTCTTTTTCTCTGTTACGATTTATTTTAATATTAATATAAAATTATTTTCTTTGTATTTCTTTTTTTCACGTTTTATTTTTAACTCTTCTGTGCTTCTAACCCTTTTCATGCAATATATTAATTCCATATATAAAAATGCATAATTATGTAGTTTGATTTCGATGTCAGTTGTTTTTAAACATTTTCTACTCGGGATCCCTACTAGAAAGGGCGAATGCATCGAAGTCCTTTTTTTCATCCGAAAACCAAATTTTTATTCGTGATCCAAAATACATATTTCCTAAATAATTTAAATCAAGCAATTAATAAAAGGAATATGACGGCATACTATTCTATACTTATAAAAGTCAACGTTTGCGTGTGCGTTGTCCAGACGAATTTATCGCACTTACAGCCATGAAATTTGGCACACAGGTAGTCGTAATGATGACTCAATGCACCTCGAAGCCCTAATTTTAAAATTTAGTCTAGACAATTTTTATTTAATTAATTTTTTATATTTTGTGTTGTTTTAGAAAGTTTTTTTGCTCTAATTTCTCAATAAAATCGGTTTTGATAATCGTAGGAAGAAAAATAGATACGCCATCCGGAAAGACCAAAACATTTTCTTTCTAATGAAGTTAGTTTTGAATTTCTAACGTAAGTTACTGAATTTTGAGAAATTTTTAAAGATAATCGGTTAATCCTAAAAAACTTTGTTTAAGAGTTTCAATTTCTTGCATCCGCCATTCTAATATTTTTTTATCAATTTGAAATTTATTGAAGTAATAAATATAATGTTTCTTCATTGATTTAAAACAAGAACGGTTAAAATTGAACAGTTGGTTGAATTTTAATTAATTTTTTCCCGTGATGAGCTGAAAGATTTTTCAGGCAGAATGAAGGAACGACATTGAAGCGTTTCCCCCAAGGGCACGTGTCTATTTAATAGCGGGGGGGGGGGGGAGGTTGACGACGAGGAGGTATAGTGAATTTACGAGCATGTTAGGCAAAGGTTTTTCTTTCTTTTTTTTCTAACTCATGATAGAACATTTTTCATTAGCTGGTGGCACAGAGCGCAGGCGACGCCATAGCCTTTAACTGAATGACTTCGATTATTATTTTCGGCAGTGTCTTAACGTGTTTCTTTGTCTCGCATATTTTGCTTGCTGTATAATAATCATTTTCACGTTGCAATTTTTTAATATTGTTTTGGATTAACGTACTCTGTGCTGTTTTTCTACAGTTGAAATGTCATTATCGCGAAGAAAAATAAGCGGAAAAATTAATTATGTGTATCTTTTGCTTTCAAAACTTTTTCATGTCATTGTGGGTGTTTTTTTATTATTATTATTTTGTTGAAGTCCTGATTCCACGGGCAACGCTGTGCGTGTGCTGCTAGTGTTTGATACTTCGTTACAGCGATATTCATTGTTCAGCTATCATAATATGTTTTATTAAATCTATTGCTATTTTGCTTTTTGCATTCTATTGATATTACTTTATTATTTCTCTTATTAAGAGAAATATGTACACTAATGAAATAAGTATGTACATATTTATGCATCAGAAGTTGAATTTTGCAGGAAACTTTCACGCTAATTCCAATGGCGTCACAGTTACTGGACAAACATTGTTGATTGTTGCATACATCATGTAATATCTAACTGTACATTGTCTTACTCTGTGCAGTAAAGTCACTTTCTTTTTCCTCCTGTAAGAAACGTGATAGATTCCAAAACGAATTTGCCGTGGCATATCTAACTTGTATCATGTGAGTGGAAATCAATTCCATCAACTATGTTTTGATTTGATTTTCATGAATGCGAATCAAGAATAGCTGATCGGTGAATCATATTCAAGTAACATATTTCGCAAATATGTATCAAAGTTGTAGTGACACATAGATCAAAAGCCATTGGTGCTTCGAACATTATAAATCGATCAGTAAGCCTGTGCTAAGCTTTCGCACGTTCTACTCCCTGCCCTAAAAATGTGATTTATAAGTTATCCATTGGGATTTTAAAATTAACTACTTAGGTTAAGTTGGCCAAAGTGAGGTCATGTTACATGATTTATGAGAGTTAGCTTTGTAAAATAGAAGAAAAAAAATGGTGTGAGGAAGCTGAACGTCCATGATGTCACAGTATCTATGATATTTCTGTTTTTCTTTTAACTTAAATTTTAAACAAACAATGTGTTTTAACGTGAATTGAATATGCTGTGTGAGAAGTGGCGAAAAAATTCATCGCTCTAGGCTTTGTTTTAATTGTGAAAATGGCATGTTGACAACAGATATAATATGTATAGGACATGTATCTGCCGATTGCAAAACTGCGGATTGCTGAAGAATTTAGATCTTTTTCAGGAATGTCTTTAACTTTTCACATTAAAATATTGAATTAGTATTATTCAAAAATATAAAGACTCAAAACATATAATAGTGTAGACTGAAAGCAATACACTAAAATGAAAAATTATGATGCACGCTCTAATGCTTTTTCTTGTACTACAATTTTCAATGGCTATATTTCAGAATTTCTTTGCTCTACAAAACTGAATAATTATCAAAGGTCTAAGAATTCTAGAATGAGATTCTAGCTCATTCTAGAATGAAATTTTGAATTATCTCTTTGAAATCTTCCTTGTCAATGCAAGCTCTTATAATTGGACGTATATATCTAAACAACGAATTATATTCTTCGTTATACTATTCATCAACACAATTGTAACAATATTTTTATTATTTATATTTTTTTACAGATTACTACACCTGACAATTGTATAACCGTGGATAACAGAACGCCAGTGATTCTGTGTAGCTCCAAAGAATTCTGATGCAGCTCAATTACAAGAAACGCTTTCCCCCTGAGCATTTATATTGGTATATGAGATTCAGCTTCTAAAATTCCTCCATTGCCTTTCAAGCAACAAGAAGTATGAGTGGATATTGGGTTTCCAAATCACGATAATTCCTATCTCAACCTTTTTCTGATGATTGCATGATGTTTTCAAAATTTCAGTGAAAACTTTTGAATATGCAAAAAGTAATTTATGTAGTTTACCAATTATGTAAAGAAATGTATATGCAGAGACAACTCAAATTGGCAGTACATGGAAAGTTGCAAAAAGGACCAAATCGCAAATGAATGACATAATATTTTTTTCCTGTGTATCGTAGGGGCTCCGAAAGAGTTCCGGGACAGTGAGCAACTTCGTTTTACGTTGAATATTCATTACTGATGTTAGAAACTAAATTCTGGTCAAATTCTCTTAAATATATTTGTACCATATTTTGAACTATTGACCAGAGTATAGAACATCTAAAGTGAGCTGTACTGCCAAATTGAGTTCTCATCACTATAATTGTTTTGCTTAAAAATGTGCTGCAAAGATCTCTTTATGATACTATTCACTCGGAAGAAATGTCCGTTATAGCGCTAGGTAATGAAGTTATTTGTAACCTTTGATTATATTTGTCTTAAAATGATTATATTTAGTGTTCCTCAAGTTTACTTGCATTTTGAATCTTTGGGCGTTTCTAGTATAAAGTTACATGAAGATCACTGCATCATTTTCAAAACTGTAGGTAGCAGTCTAACGATTAATTACTAATCTCAGAAATGTGGTTACATTTTGCCTATGGAAATCTTATTTTTCGAACAATAGATGGCAGCATGAGTTTATATATATGAATTTCGGTCATAGTTTCCCTACTAGATGGCAGCACGAAAAGTTTTACATTTCTTTAGATTGGGTGTTTTTTTTTTTTTTTTTTTTGCTTGGGAATTTCAGAAAACTCACCCAGCTGAAAACATCAAAAAGACAAATGTGAAGTATCGATTTTGCTCATTTTTACAAAAAGAGAAGACAAGAATAGGATTTCTTTGGAAGTAAATAATTCCATACATGAATTCAATATTTTTTCAAGCAAATGAGTTACGAAATAGAATTCAAAAATTAATTTTAGAGACAAAATTGATTGTATCATTATGAAATAATATTTTTTTTATGACTGTAATAACCCACAGTAGCATTATTAAGGTGTAGGTTAACAACATCGTAGTGCCATTAAAAGAGTTTTCAATTAGTTAAGGCACTGTATTATGAAATACTTCAGAATATCAGACAAGCTTGTTATAATCAAATCTTGAAAAATGTTCATTTAAATTGGCTGTCCTGTTTCACTTCTAGCTAATTATAAGATTATAAGATTTGTAAATAAACAGAAAGTAAAATAATAAGAAAAAAAAGAGAAACAGGTACACAAAAAACTGATAAATTTTGAAGAATACAGTAAAAACAAATTTTTAGCATATAAATTGAATTCTAGAAGTAAAAATTAATTCATTAAAGTAAAAAATTAATTAATTAAGTAAAAAAATTATTTTTTTTTATCGCGTGTGAACTCGAAATTGTTTTAAGTCGGTGGTATCTATAGAATGCGTGCGTAAAAATTAAGAAATGTATCATTTGCAAGCTAGTGGTGCTTCGGACAGCCCTCCGGATCGTAAAAAATGGTCCACTCTGACTCTCAGCCCAACATTTTTACCATTTACAGTTCGCCAGGGCCAATTTTACCATTAGGTGACTCTAGGAGATCTCTTAAGTGCGCCAGTTGTCCATCAAACTGTCATGTGTTCGCAGGATTTCTTTCCCCATAATATATATATATATTAGATAGAGAAATGTATTTAACTATATTTGTAAATTTATTATTAAGGATGTTAATAATGAATTATGGAAGCTTAAATGAAAGTTAATGAATATTTCTGCAAATTGTTTTCCTTCTTGCGCCATTAAAATGTATCGTTAATTTAAGAAACAATAAATTTCTTATGCCATTTTTTTATATAATAAAACCTGTACTAAACGGAATCTAAAGGGACTAGAAAAAATTTTCCGTTTTAAACAGGGCTACATATACTATTCACATACTATTTGTATATGAGGATTTCCGATGGGACTAAATATTTTTTCCCGTTTAAGACAGGATTCCGTTTCTTACAGAGTCCGTTTTATTCAGGTTTTACTGTATTCGTCTATGTTACGTTTCACCATGCATGTAAATATGTACGTATTGGTAAGAGGTGCATAAATTGCTCTTTTCTTGGGGGTGCATGAATTTTGCTTTGCCCATGAGCGAAAGATGTCTTTGCGTCACTCAGAAAAAATCGGATGTGGAAACCTGAAGGAGGGGTCAAAACTGACATTCATTTAACTCAAAGCTTTTTGAACTTATTTTTGCTCCCGTTTCTGTAAGAAAAATTTTTGACACGATCCAGAGTTGGAAAATAAAGCATTAATTGATGATAACTACAATTTAATTTTAAAAATTTAGTTAAAAAATTTTGATTATAATTTCACTGAGCACGCATCCACCCAGACTGACACACACTTCCGGCTACTTATGACTCTTCTTTTTTTTCCCCCTCTAAGTATTTTTATTTTTTTTCATTTTGTTTTGTTTTCTATGTTGTTCTGCTCAGTGTATGTTTCTTTTTTCATTATTATTTGTTTTTGTACCTGTTATTCGTTTTGTCCTGTCCAAAAAAAAAAATAAAATTCACCTCCATCCATCCAAACCGGAAAGGAGCCAAATGGCTCTAAACACGGGGATGCAGGTGGTGTAATGTAATGCAATGATAAAGCTCAAGAACCTCAGATACACTAATTTTGCACAAATATCTAGTCAAGTCTTTATGAAAGTAATTCAAAATCTTAATATAAATAAAAAATCATTCTATGTGTGTTTGTTTCAAACCTCCTTTGAACCACAGGGGCGATTTCAACCCAAATTGAGACAATTATTACTTACTAACATATGAACCACTAAAGGAGAGGCGAGAACCTTAAATTAATGTTTAAAATTCTGCAACATTTGGGAACATTCTAGACTATTTTTCGAATACTATTTTGGAAAGTCTGTAGAAATTCCTAAAACTTCCTGTAACTTTTGAAGCAGTCTAGATCATTCTTCAGAAATATAGAAATTTTTTAACTGGAACTTCTAAGCCAATCTGGAATTTTGGAAATGTTTGTAGAACATTCCTACAATAGAGATCTCGAAATTTTACCGTATAAATAAGGCGTGAGATGTCATTTGCTTCAGTTTGAACTAAGAAGTGCATAAAGTTGTGGTTAAAGTGCATGATGTAAAACTCAAGTTTCTTGATAAACGAGTGAATTTCTGATCACAGTGTTGTCATTTTGCTTCCTTCAGTGACATTTCGGACAATATTACCAATGTGAAGTGTATAAATTTAGTGTAGTGTTTTGATGCAGATGATGGGAAGCAAGTATTCCTCATATACATACATATATCAAACCAATGTTCACAGAAATATCTAAAGAAAAACGCATGTCTTAACTTATTTAACAGTAAAAGAGAAAAGAAATTTAAAAAAAATGAAAACATTGTTACTAATTATATTTGACAATTTTTCTTTTATATTTGTTTGAAAGTAGAGGGAGGGGGATTCTTACAACAATCTAATTGGTAATATTGGGGGGGGGGGAATCTTGGATTACTTATTAAGGCAAAAATAGTTTCAGAAGTGACTGGTAAATAAAAAAATGATCTTCCTCAAAAAAAAGTTTGAATTCAAATTTTTAAAATACACTCCTAAGTACACTTTGTTCCATCCAAAACAATACCCGAGCTTAATATGGTTTTGCCCATTTATGGTTAATGTCCCATTATCATGCTGCATCTATACTTATAAAAGGCAATGTTTGTTTGTGTGTGTGCGCGCGCGATGTCCAGACGAATCTATCGCACTTACAGCCATGAAATTTGGCACACAGGTAAGGTAGTCGTAATGGTGACTCCATGCACCTCGAAGCCCGAATTTTAAAATTTAATCTAGAAAATTTTTTCTTTAATGTTTTGTGTTGTTTTGGGTAATTTTCGGCACGTTTACGGCTGTAGTATCTTTTCTAGTGATAGTTGAAAAACAATCAATACACCATCGAATCGAACAAACAATTTTCTTTCTAATGAAATTTGTTTTGAGCTTCAAACGTAATTTACTGAATTTTGAGAAATTTTTAAAAAAAGTCAGTTTTGCCATCGAAATTTTATTTTTGTTTTTAAATTTGCTGCATCCGACGTTCTAATAACACTAATATTTTCAATTTTTTTTCAGCTTATAACTGGAATGGTTCTCTCGGATTTAAAACAAGAAAGGTTAAAATATCTTTTCCCGTTTTTTTTTAAATTAATTTTTTCCTGGTCAGTTGAAAGATATTTTTCTCTAGCGAGCTTCCTCTCGCGACACTTCCTCCGGAACTTTGCCGGCATTTCATTGGCTGACGGTGCAGAGCCCAGGTGACGTCATAACCTTCAATTGAATGACTTCGATTATTATTTTCGGCAGTATCTTAACGTGTTTATTTGTCTCGCATATCTTGCTTGCTGTATAGTAATGATTTTCATGTTACAATTTTGTAATATTGTTTCGGATTAACATACTATGTATTGTTTTTCTACAGTTGAAATATCATTATCGCGAAGAAAAATAAGTGGAAAAATCAAACAATGTGTATCTTTTGTTTTGTTTCCAGAACTTTTTCATGCCATTGTGGGCGGTTTTTTTCTCTCCATTTTGTTGAATTCCTGATTCCACAGGCAACACCGTGCGCGTACTGCTAGTGACTAATATTTTGGGACAGACCGTCACATTTTGAACCAGGGTTAGATGAGAACACTCTTCTCTAGGAAATTCCACAAATCTGCAAGAGGAAAACATTTGATCCTAATGAATTAGACATGGAGTTGTCAAAATTGATACCTTAAGTTTTAATGGACCCTAATGTGCAACACAAATATCTTTCCTTGTTATCAGATTCCTATGAAATCATAGATTAAAATTTGATTTAAAACAAAAAGTTTTAATGCAAGCCGTATGTAGTAGAATTTTCAAGTTCGAACATAACTCTGTTTCATCAGTAAATGGAATTTTTCTCCAGTCCTTTGAATTTCCATTTAACAAAATGTTAAAACTGAACTAAAATTTTTAAAAACTTATTTTCATAAGGTAAATAAATCCATACCTTGTATACAAAATGTGTTTTATTTTATATGCTGATGTATTCAATCAGAAAAGCAATAAAATTTTTTTTTTAACGCTTTGAACAAGTTGGATGTCAATTGTGGTTTATTTTGAAGGTTTTATTGCACAATTGTTATATTCAAAGCACCGTTATACTGTTTGCAAAGTAGTAAGAGTTTACCGTTTTATTTATTACAATTACTTATTTAAATTATCTTTTAAAATTATCATCACATTTTTTATTAAAATTGTTGCAAAACAAATATAAATCATTTTCATTATTTTTAATTTAAAAAACTGTCGTTTTTCTTACTATACTCATTTACAGTATTTATTTATTTTATTTAATAATTTCAAAAAATTTGAACATGCAACTTTTATATTTTGTATCAGTGTTCAGAAATAATAAACAAGACACGCTTTAATGAAAAACGGAATTTATTAAAGTATTTTATGAAACTTCTGGGCAAAAATCCCACAGTTCTTTGTACTCTTTACAAAAAAGAAGATGGACACAAGTCAGAATTCACCTTTTAACAGCTGAACAGCCATCCTTTTGATCAATACCAACAGATTTTTTTATACACAAAGAAAGAACTTCATATCACATTTTTAGTAGAATTTTTTCCATTTGTTTTTCAACACACACAAACAATGCCTGCTGCTCCAAAATTTTCTAATTAAAATAATAATGCATGGCTACCGCTTCAATTTATGCCAAGCGATGACTAGTACAATTATCAAACAGATACTGAGAGAAAACAAAATATTTTATAAAAGTAACAGATAATTAGAATTTTTTTACACAAATTTTTAAAAACCAACAATGATAAACACGCGCACAATGCTTTTTTTTCACCGAGAATACTTCCACAAAATGATAACAAAAAAAGAATAGATTCTGTATAATAATTTGCAAAAATTTTCAAAGATGGGTTTTGTAGTTGTTAGTCCATAAAACAGATAAAATTTCCAACTTATGAAACAATAAAAAATATGAAATATTTACTCTTAAACAAGAAAACACACAAATGGAAATGATGGGCAAAGCAATAATAAAAAGCTTTCAAATCCCCAAAAGATATGGAAAAAACTGCGACTTCCTTTGTATCACCTGTCCATAAAGCTTGTTTCCACAAAGCATTTCCAAAAGAATATGAATCTATTAATTTTTTCGCTACATATATCAGAGAATGAATACATTTAGTTATGTCAAGGGCACTACTACACTATAACAAAAAGAATACATAACTGATCAGGACCAACATCTGCATACAAGTTTAAAAACTTTTAAAACTAGACGATTTCTTTGCTAGGATGATGCAGATACTACACAAATGAAGTTATGAAAATGCTCGGAACACAAGATTATACAGACACATGCACGGTAAGAAGCAAAAATTACAAGCCAAGTCCTTTTTCACAAAAATATATATAAAATATTACATCAGTATTAATCATCTATATTTCAAAGTATTTAAAAAAAAAATGCTGCAAATCAACATACTTTTAAATTAGACAATAATAAAAATTGCATTGTTTCATGAAACATATTCAGATTAATTAGATATTTACAACATTTCACAGGATTACTTGCAATTAATGCATACATTTGGGATTACTATTTAGCTACAAAATAAGAAATCAAAGATATTCATAGCATCTAGAATACAGATATTAAATTCCTTAACACTTCAAACACGTTTATAACAGCTAAATATATCAAAATTGTCACCACTTAATGCAAATATTTGAAACTAATTTTATCTATTTACAAGGAAACCTTTAACAGAACTCACAAAATCAGCAAAATATAAAATATATATAACAAGTTGAGGTTATCTATCATCAACATAACAAAAAGGATATTGATTTAAATCATGCCTGGTTTGAGCATGCTCGATAAAAAAAAGACAAATTTTATTTGCAATTATAAATATGGGTTCAGACCTTCACAAGGCATTCTTTCAAACAATAGCTATACTATCAAACTAAACTATTTAACAAAAAATAATAAAAATATATTCATAAAAGCATCTATAAAAGATTTAATGTTAATCCAGAAATCTGTAAATACAAAAAAATCCAAAATAATGACAAAAGACATCGAAGTTAAAAATCACAAAAACATTAAGCAAAATCTGCAATTCTCCAATGACAGGCAACAAAATATTAAATTACTGGAACATAAAATGTAAAAAAAGATTCACCAATAAATAATTTTTAACTTGTTGCACTTGTAAAGAAGGACTTGGCTTAGTAAATAAGACTGATAATCCAGTTTTTTTTAAGGAAAAATTAGGATAAAACACTAATGGAATTTAGGCACAATACATATTTTCTATATGAATGAAAAATTCAAATGTACTCTACAAAATATTAACTACCCAAATATGTACAACTTGACATCAGAGGATAATGTTTAGCTCTTTTGTAGAAAATGAAAACCCTATTACAGTTAAGCAGCGTAGTCCTTACAACACTATGTACCAAAAATATTTACATAATCTATGCCTTTGGCATCTTTTCCCCCCACGTGTTTGAATTTTGAGTACAAATTCAGCACATAATTATCAAACTGATAAGTACTTTCTAAGAAAAAACATAGTTTATCACAGTATAAGATCTGATTTGAAACAATCTTTGGACAGCTTTTGCTAGTAATGTTTCAGATTTTCACATCTGATCAGTTTTCTCTGGAACAGAGACAGGAAGTGTCTGAAAAATGTGTACAGGTGGAATCGAATTGGATTTTTATCAAGGACTGCACCTTATTAATTTTTTTTTTGCAGAGCAGCCAACAACCACACAACACAGACAGGCCAGTCTTCAACATCATTATCACAAGTCTTTCAACAAACATAGAAAAAAAAATTCTTGTCCAACAGTTATTTTAGGTTCTTCTCAACTGGTTTTTGATTGAAATTTTTGAGATGATATCATTCACACGAGGCTGTGGTCTCGTTCAGAAGTTGCTGAAGGTTCATCTGTGAAATTGATGGCAAAAACTGGAGTTTTAAGAACACCCAGAAATAAGCTTTTGGCATTTTTTTCATTTCATTTCACAATCAAAAAAAGTGGATGATGCAGAATGACTTTTAACTGGCCAGGTTGAGATATTGTTCCCTCTCGAGAGAAAAAACTGGATAGGCAAGAGTCGTTTTCAAGGAACTGTTATGCTCCTCGAGGGAATTCTGTGCGTAGTGCAAGACGAGGCTTTTGAGCGTAGGATGGGCATCATATGGTTCGGCAAATCCAAACCCACTTTCTGTTTTTCTTATCAGACAGTGGCCAATAGTACCATTTACCCTGAAAATCAAATAATTCGAAATCAAGAACATGTTTTAATTAATAAATATACATAAATAAATATTTAGACAAAATGAAAGACAAAGGATAAAGAAAAACAATGGATTCTTAAAAACTAAGATTTTATTCAACATTTGTAAATAAAATTTGAAAAAAAAATATTTTGATCTAAAATTATCAAGATCTGCCAAGTAACTGTTTTTAGTTGAACCTCCTTTAACTTTTATTAATTAACTAGCTGTTATGCCCGGCGTTGCTTGGGATTAAAATACTTTCATGTCTAATATTTTTGATGTAAAAAACTACTTTTGTATAGACAAAATTCTTTTATGGTCTGAAACATTTTTAATTAAAATGGGAGTATCAATTGAACCAGACAATTTTTAAAAACCGCAGATAGATAATTTACTTCACAAGTTATTAATATTTATTGCATAGGTACTTCAAATCTTGTTCATAAATCTTGCAGTATAAGAAAGATTTGAATGGGTGTTTTGGGACAACTACATAGTAAATTTTTTATTAAGAAAAAGAATTACAATAAATATGAATAAAAAATAATAAAATTAATCTTCATCCAAAATTCTTCTAAATGTGATCTAGCAACAGTGCTTATGTATTCTTGTTCTTCATCAATAAAAAAAAGTGTTATAAATTGTAAATTTATACACAATTTAATTTTTGAAAAAATTTTAAAATGAGGACAACGAATTGAACGGAAATGAAACTTGGGTCATGAAAAGATATTTTATATATATGTGTAAAAATAGTTTTTGTGACATAATACACATTTTCGAAAAATACCATAGAAAATGCCATATCTTGCTTAATTTCCAATTAACTGAAATTTTAATACGATTAGGGCTTTTAAAAGTTGATGATGATCTCTCTCGTCTTATATGAAATATGTATAAAAATAAGCAAAAATTTCAGAAATAAAAACAAATTAGTTCAAAGTCTAAACCATTGCCTAGCAAAAGAGTAGCTATAAATTTGCATTATTTCAAATTTGCCTGTAGGAATTAACGATTAATTAAATTTTGAAAAATTAATAAAAATTGAAGGAAAAATTTCACAGCTATAAAATTGGTATAATTAAAAAGGTAAAATTTTGAACTTTAAGATGGTATAAAAATATTCTTTGTGGAACAAATTGCGCCGAAGTTATTGCAGAAAAACGGTTTCGGTCAATTTCTAATTAACTGACTGTTTAACTTTTGGTCTTCAAAAAGTTGGCAATAATATTCCTCTTGTCCTAAATAATAAGTGTGCAAAGTTTGGTAGAAATCAATCCAGTAGTTTAGGAGGAGATGTGGAACATAGCCACAATGACTTTTATTTATATTAATATTCCTAATTTTTGACTTTTGGGTCATGGCAAAATGTTTCTGACAGATAACGAGATACTGAACATTTTTCACACACAAAACAGGGTCACAAGTGGAACAAATTTAAAAATCTCTGGCAGAGAACAACAATGAGTTATAGAAACTTTTCCACCACCTTTTTCAAAGTCAGAAATCTTTCATTATTCATAATTTTTTTCACCTATTGAATGCACCTGCATGACATTTTTAATAC
Source organism: Araneus ventricosus (assembly GCA_013235015.1). NCBI lineage: Eukaryota > Metazoa > Arthropoda > Arachnida > Araneae > Araneidae > Araneus > Araneus ventricosus. The sequence goes on along the minus strand of BGPR01004578.1, from coordinate 55,266 downwards.
AGAACACTAAAAAATTCAAATATAGGCAAAAGTTGAATGACAATTCAGCTCTTTATAATGGACACGAGGCAGTCTTTTAAAAAAAGAAAAACTTTATATACACATATAGTATATTCTTACAATAAGATGTTCAATGCTTCATCAAATCAAAATAGGTATAAAATGAACAATGTAACAACAATTCTATCTGGAATTTGGATATAATTGCGATCTGCTATTTTGTTTAATAGAAAAAGTAGCATTGCCAGTCAAGTAATGACCATAGACGAAGGCAGAAATAAGTACAAGTGAAATGAATTCAATGTTAACAGCAAAACACACAATAAAATAAAAACATTCTTCTCTGTAATAAAAATGCCATATCAAACAAGAGAAGGTTCTTTTCAAAACCAGAATATTGATAATAATTTTCTTGATAAATTTCAACCTTTAATTTTTAAAACGTCTCCTTCAATTAATAAATTTATTTGTTAACAATCTTACATAATGGATAGAGCATAGTCTCCAGTCCGACTATTCCTTATGAGGAACGTCCCACTGGGTTTGCCAGTCAGTAGCTTTTCAGCATCATTACGAGAGCATTCTTGCAACAACCAAGTAGATTCATCATTGTGGGGGAGTTCTATAGCAGAGCTGTTCCTAAAATAAAACATGCATATTCTATAAGTTTATTACCCATATCTGAAAATGCATTTTAAAAATAAACCTTTCTGTAATCTACAACGCTAAGGTTGACAGAAAACATCTCATAAATTTTATTCTTTAACCTAAAGTTAATGTTTCATCTGTGTTACATAAAAAGGAAATATTAAATCTTGCTTCTATAGTGGTATAATTTCCAAATAAAAACTGCACCTATTCAAAAGGTTAAGAGTTTAAATTTTCCTAAGAGTTCTTAATTAAATTAAGATGGCAGCAAACTCTATGGTAACTCTCCAATCTTGCAGAGCCCCAATTTTCAATTTTTGGTTCTAATGCGGCTAACTGAAGTTAATAGATTTTTTCAAACTTCAATCTGGGAAATTCCCAACATTGGAAACAGAGAAGTAAGAGATCAAGCCAAGACAGAGATACAAACACAAGATTATGTGGTCAACCTCACTAATGGTCACATTTCCATATACAAAATTAACACATTTTACACTATATCTGCCACGTAAGCAGTGAGGAAAAGATACACTTTTATGAGAATGGTTAAAAATTGAACTAAATTATAGTGCGATCCCTTACCAATTTTAACTACATGTTATGATCAGATCCGAGAGTAAATTTTAAACAAACCAAGGATTTAAGATAATATTTCAGTGAACTACAGGTTTGTATTTTATTTATTCACTTTCATTTTATTATGTTAGAAAATAAACAGAACTTACCTAGGAGTAACTTTCTTGCTACCAGAAGTTTCTTGCAGCATTTGATTGATATTCTCTTTTGTCATACCTTGAGAAAGCAATTGCCTGAAAACAATAAAAAGATTTAAGTTCTCCGGGATATCTTCATTAATTTCAAATAACTGTAAATCTGCCTGAATGTAAAAAAGCACTTACAGCTGTGTCTGTTCCCTTTGTTTGTATAAGAAGAGAAGTTTAGGTTTCAGAGCTGACATTTCTCGTTCTAAAGATCTTGAATAAGAAGACTGGTGTTTTAAATTACAGTCTAGGTCCCTCTGGTGGCCTTGCATTAGGATAATCCGCCTTTTGATAGATTCTATACTTTCTACACATCTAATAATAAAATGATTACTTCAATATAAAATTTAAAACAGACAAATTATATGACAAAGAAGTTATATAAATACAATATTTTATCCATTAAAAATAGTTCATGGATATACTTTACACGTAAATCATATGACAAAGAAATTATATATATTCAATATTTTATTTATTAAAAATAATTTGCAGATATATTTATCTTTTTTGTGGTATTACATACAGATTAAAATGATATTATATTAAATAGATTTATAAAAAAATAATACAACTAGTGCACTTTAATAACAAACCCAGTTATTCAAAACCATCATTAATATGTTGTAAGTCATTTCAATACAAACTAAAGATTTACGAATTATTAATTTAACTTTTATGGATTGGTTTTTAATTCTTTCATAGTATAATTTATTAAAAATTCATATAAGAAATCGATTTTAAATGTTTTGTGAAATGCATACGCCTTGTTAGAACAAATTTTGGTTAAGGTGCCCAATGCAAAGTTATTATTTGTATAAATACTAGTTCATCATAAATGCGAAGCAAAAGCAAAAACATTTTTATACTTTTATATTAATGTAACTTCAAATCAAATGCTTCTTTTAACATGCTCCAACTAGGTTTTATTAATTATATTGACTTAATAATGCTGAATTAAAATGAGATGTTTTAATACATGGGTTTATATAAAGTGACTGTTCACTCAAAAATAACAAATTAGAAATTTTACATTTTAGGAATTGAGAAATAAAATGCTGAATTTAACCAATCTGTAAATGACCAGAAGAGGGTAAAATAAATAGCCCACAAAATAGAGCTAAGCTGAAAACAATTATTTAATTTTCAAAAGATTAACAAGGATAAAAATTTCCTGAAAATTTGAGAAATCTAGCCAATAATCTTTAAAAGAGAAGACCAATACATTAAAACATGACTTACGGAGCCAGCTCTCCAGACGATTTCTGAAAAGCTGCTAACTGATTTTCTAGCATGATGAGAAAATCATTCACAGCTTCTAGAATGTTTTCCTTGATAGAGATTTCATTCTGCATCTTTTCGTAATCCTTATAGAATTTATCATACAACTGAGCAGCATTTACATATTCTTGGTTCAGAGTCTTCAGTATCCTGCAGTGTGACTCTGGACCTTCTGAAGAATCATTCTAAAAAAAGAATCCAATATGAATCATCTTAATTTTTAAATAACCAATATTTATTAATGTTCCTGCACTTTAGTTTAAACTTGACATGTTTCATGTCTGTAAAAGACGGAATTTTGTAACAGATTTTTCATTCACTTCCTGGTATGCTAGGGTTTTGAAATGTTGCACACTTGCGTGTTCTTGAAAACAATATACTATTTTTAATAAAACTTAATTATCAATTAATTTAATTAAATTTTGGTTCCATACAAATGGCATCCACCAGCTGAGAGAGAAAATATGATTGAGAAATATCTCTTTCAAGGTTCCATAACATTTATAATAAGACACTATAAATTAAGACTAAACTGCAGAGAATAAACAGAGTAAAAAAAAAAATCTTACACTTTTAGTACCTTAAAGTGTCTTTAAAAACTGTTTTTATTAAATTTATTGTTGCATGAAAAATATTTACAGCAACATTTTGAAAATTTTAGGACTAATTTTCCAATGCTGTTCCTATAACTAAATAATAATAAAATTATCTACCCATAATCCTATATTTATTGCAACAAAAATAATAAAATTTACACAAAAGAATCTATCAAACTTATTATATTTATTGACAATGGAATAATAATAAAAATAGAGGTATATTGTCCAGATTTTATTTCCTTTCATTATTTAGAGATGTCGTATTTTTATGTTATTCTATGTATTCAGGGTTTAAATAAATATATTCACTCCATATACCTCATATTCCACTTCACAAATGCACTTTATTTTACTTTTCTTTATTGAAAGATATTAAATATATTTGTACAAAATTTCTTCCCCACTGGCAAGCTACGAAATTTGAGACAAGGTTCTGGCTCGTATTATTTGACCACAATTCAAAATTACCAAGTCCATCCCAAAACAGCCCTCATCTAATTAATAATCATTTAAACTGAATCAAAAAAATTTTCTTACTAATGCATACAACATTCCTGATTTGTTTTATTGCTCTTAAAATTATTTCAAATCATACTCTCTTTTTACAGAATTATATATGGTAACCATTAAAGAGTATAATTCAGTTATTTCATAGAATATCTAGGTAATTCATGAAATACCTAGTTATTCTATGAAATAACGAATTCGGCGCTTTAACCGTAACATATATAAACAATAAGACAACTAACACACAAATCAAATTTGAATGACAAATTATTACCGATATTAAATAAAATTAAAACCAAAGTCAAATAGATTAAATCTTAATATATGTTATTCTGATTATAAATTAATCAATAACTTCCACATACCTGTGTAAATCTGGAGTAAGGATACAGAAGTTTAGTGTCTAAAGTAGCATTGTAGTTTGACAAGGAAACATGTTGGTAATGAGAAATGAGATCCACTACAGAAGCAAAAGACAACGGCTCTGAAAAACCATACTTTCCATTTTTATGGTAGATTTTTATTAGTTTATTGCTGCCACCCTTCCTAAAATGAAATAAATAAATTAAAGCATAAATGGATTTTAAAAAAATTACAGATTTAAATTACAATGATTAGATTTCAAGGGAGTTGGCAATCAAATCAATCCTATTTTATGCAAAGTAGCATCATGTAAAACACATATACAATTCACAAATTGTTTACTTGAAACTTTTCAGCCTTTCTTAGGCTTGCTATAAAATAATGCAATTAACCTCCATCATGAGATTATGCAGAGAAAAATACATCAATAGAGAAGTGGAAGACATTATAAGCAACTAATGGTTACATCTCAAAATGTTTTAAAATTTCAGAAATTGACAATTCTATGCTGTTAAATTATTCAGGTTTTTACTCATTGAAGTATCCCTGGTATTGAATAATAAACAGAATCTCCATTAGCTTTTTTTTCTCTCTATTTTTTAATTTCCTGAAGTAAATTTATTTACATCATTTTTTATTCTTAAAAATGTTCTCAAGTAAGCTCTCAATATTAGCTGTTAAAAATGTACCTAAAGTTAAATGAAAGACACAGCTGCCTATTAAATTTCACAATCCAACAATGTTTTGAATAAATTACTAAGAATTTTATCTTAAATGTAAAAAATGTAGCTAACCCATAAAAAAAAACTTATTCAACCATTTAATGAAACTAACAAAACTGGTGAATTTGCTACAAAAATAAATTAGCAAACAAAACTTCTTCACTAAAGCTAATAAAACAAAAGCATTACTTACCTCAAAGTTAAAGTATATTCCCCAGAGCCTTTATTAGATGAGTTTCTAACCAGGAATGTACCATCACAGGTATTTGACAACTTCTCAGCTACTTCCTCACGGGTAATATCACCCCAAAACCAATCAGCTTCCTGTAGAGCTTTGTCATCAGGCTTCTGAGGTTCTTCTGCAAGATGGAGCTTTTCGAATTCCAGCAAAGATAAGGGAGCTTGCTTCGATTCCATGATAATACTCAAATGAGGAGGTTGAGCTACACAAACAATAAGAGAAAAGATTAGCTAAGAAACAAATGCAGATGAATTAAGATATTATTCATGGTTAAAGGAAAGATTTTAAATGATTACACAACATTCCATATTGTTTGAGAAGCTACCAGATTCCTGAACCAGTAAAATACTTAAAAATTCTATGTGAAAAATAAACATTATTTTTACATAAAAGATTTATTTAAAAAATCGTTATTTCACTAGTGCTTCAAAGTAAATGAATCAAAATCAAAATCATAGAACATTTTCAAAAGTTTATTTTGTATTTTGATCTTAAAATTTTCAATAAGGCAGGACAAGTATTCTTAATCTGGCATCTATTTTCAGTTACACAGTCATAAACATTAGTTAAAGTTTATGACTGTGTTAAAAGCTATCTTTTTTTAAAACCAACTTTGTCTCACCTGGATAAGAAGCAAAGTCAGGAGGTTTTTCTCCCCACTCGCCTTTCAGAAGTAGTAACTTCACAACTCGCATATGAGCTTCTGAATTTGGAATCAATTGCCTAAGAGAAATAAAATTTCATTAATATCATACTAAACACTTTTAGATCATAACAAATACAACAATAAAATGCAAAAATAAGGGGGGGGGGAGGAGAACTTACTCTATGCATTCCCAAGATGGCCTGAGTAAGGTATGGCTCAGTACACGAAGCATGGCATCAGGGAAATTCCGATGCCCCCTAGAATGTTGCAAGGAACAAACTCTGCAAAAATGGGCCATCAAAGTCTGCAAAGTAACTTTATGATGTACAGGTAATTGCTGAACAAGTTCTCCTAAATACATAGCACACTGCTTGTCCAGTGGAATTTCTAAAAAAAAAAAAAAAAAAAAAAAAAACATCAGTATGGTAAAGGACTATTAAAAAAATTATTAAATTAAAATTGTTAATACAAATGACACCCAACACACTGAAATATAATAATACCATTATCAAAGGATTTTCTTAATTCTATTGAAATTGTAAGGTCCCCAGACCTTTACCACAAAATTAACAACACCTGCCATTAAATAATGCAAACAAAATTTCTAAATTACAGCACGAGTTAATCGAGAGATTAAACTGAAAAATCAAATATTGTTACCTTATAATTCTGATTTTCCATTTTTTTTACAAATGATTACTTTAATAGAACCTTCAAAATTTAAATCGATAACTTTTTCAAAAGATCTGATCAAGATTCAATATAATCTATATTGTTCTTAACTAAAATATCCAAATGTTTTTCGATAAGCAAGATACAATACAAAATTTAAGTACAGAAAAAAAGCACAAAAAAAAAAATTAAATAAATTTAATCATTAGAAATTATAAACCACACAAAACTGAACTGACTGTTAAAAATGAATAAGTGAAAAACAGCAACAACCGATTTAGAGTACTTACTTGATGCATCAACAAATTTGTCGTAACACTGTACTGGTATCACAGGATTTGGCAGCTCCCTAAGATATTTTATTAAGGCACTAGTAATAAATGAGAGTTGGTATTCTTTGAAGTCTATATTTTTGGGATCTAAGTGAGGAAAAAAAAGTATCTTCATTAATATTACAGATGCCAATATAAATCATATCAGATTAATAAATCATTTTTCACAAACTTGCATGTTTTGATACTAAAAAAAATTGAACATACCTTCATTAAATCTTTGTTTCATTTTGCAGAAATTTTGACTGTGCGTGGGGGATTTATATGCCAGATATAGATCAGTATCTGAAAAAGAATCGTGTTTTAATCAATGAACGACTTAAAATTATTCTGAAGCTTTAAAACAAATAAAATTTTACTTCAAATAGAAACTATTTTCAAAATTCATTTTATACAGCATTAGTGTAATTTAATTATCAATGCTTAACTCTTTAACTGCAGGTGTGGTTTATAAACCACTTGTTGCGGCTGTGGCTTATGTACCACTAAATTATAAAAATATTTTTCATACATAAATAAACAAAATAAATCTTTTTTTTCTTACCGTTTATCTTGCCACTAAATTATAATAAATAAATAACAAAACTTTAAAATCTTGTCGTTAATTACAAGATGCCTACTTAGTCATGCACATATTTTTGATTTGCCACTGTATCACAATAAATACATGACATGTATATTTCTTTTTTTTTCTTCTGCATTTAGAGCAATCAGCTGTAATAAAAGTACCCACAGTTAAACAATAGAAGTTATCACTACCCCCACTCCCATTTTTTGAAAAATTAAAAATTGTCAAACAGAGAAGCAACAGCTACACTATAAATTTAACTAATTTAAATGTAAACACAATCCATGGATTTGTTGTATTTTAGCATTTACCTTTATTACTAACTAAACATAGAATAGCTTATCTCACCTGGAATTTGCTTTGCTCGAAGTTCAATTTCTTGAATGCACTTCAGGACTAGGGTTGGAGCATGCTGTTCGGCCACATTGAATTCTGAACATAACTCGCGTCCGAAGATAACTAAAAAAAAAAGGAAATATAATTGTCAACACAAATAGACAATTTTCAGAAATTTATACATATATTTTTTTCAATTACTCAATTAATAACTTCAGATCTGTCAATCATAAAAAATGCTTTTGTATTTTTATTTACAACATCAATGCCACATTTTCAGAATATCATAATTTTGACTGATCATTCTAAACTTCAGAATTGGAAATAAAATTATACAAGAAGAGAGACAAAGCAGGTTTTATTTAACTGATAAATAAAACAGATTAAAACAAGAGTCTACAAGAGTATTAAAAAAATCCTATATAAAACTGCATAACTTTTATTACACACAAAATCATTTTACTTGGTTCTTGGGACAAAATTCACACATTCAAAATTAGTAAGCATATCAACCGTTTCACCAAAAAAAAAAAACCCGAAACCAATCCATAATCTGAGTGGGAAAGACACAAAGAGATAAAGAGGCGACCTTGTCAAACTTCATTAAAAATTCCTGTCAGGTAGAGTAGTGGTTTTCAAGGCTGAGGTATAATCAAATTTAGGATGTGCCATGAAAAGAGCCTGTTTCAGTTTCTGATGCAAATGATTTCAGAACTTTCAGATTCAAATCTATCTAAGGATATACTGTGCTTAATTTAACATTTTTTAAATATCTATAACATCAACCAAGTATTTACATTGACAATTTAATAACATTTACATAGTTATTCTAAGCTTTATCTGAATATAATTTTAAGTGCAGTAAATTCTCGATTATCCAGCATTCAAGTATCCGGAAAGCTCAACTAACCAGAAAAATCAGAAAATGGGTTTTTCTAAAAATTTTACATCCGCATGCCAAAATTTAGAATGTGCGCGCCAGCACAGTTCCATTCATGTGGACAATTTTTTTTTTCTGCCACTCTGCACGGAGGGGTGTAGAAGGAAAAAAAAAAAAGCAATATACTGTACTGTGACATACACAGACTTGTTTTATGGGGGTACAAACACAAAAGTGAAAACCCCCCCCAAAAATAAAAGGTCCTCACCATTCGCCGAAAAACAAAATCAACAACTGAAAAAAAAAAGGTAAAGGGGCAAAATCGGTAGGGAAAAAAAAAGTTCACGGGGTGTCACTCCAGAGATTGACAAGTCTCTTTCTTTTCCTTTATTTATTTATTCTCCAAATACCGGCAGATGTTGATTCCGATTACGTAATATGAGGTGCGGGTGAATTAGAGGTGCGCGTATTGCACAATAACCCTTGCGATTTTTTAAAAGATAATTAGTTTTGATATTCAATCTGGGATTTGTTTATGATCACTTGAAAGAGTTTTATTATGCTTGCTGAGTAGAATATTTTCCAGTTTCGTCATCTATTTTCATACTTTTACAATCTATATATTTATGGTAAAAATTCAGCTACAAATCATACTTTATTTTTTTTATCATCAATGTTAAATTAAAATCTTCATAATATGTTTTGTAAATACAATGTTATGGAAGATACAGAAGTATTCTGAAAAATTATGTTTAATGCACATTTCAAAATGACAAAAACAAATTATTTGGCCGAAAAAATCTAAAAAAAAAAGGCTACAATATACCCCCCACCCCATTTTTCCTGTCACACTCAACTATCCAGACTTTTCAGGTATCTGGAAATCGGCGTTTCCCGAGCATGCCGGTTAGTTAAGCTTTTACTGTATACTTTAAAACAATTTCTGTCTAAGAAATCAGCTACCTTCTATATACTACTGATGTGGACTAGATCGAACTCAAGTCCAAAGTCTAGTTTTCAGGAGAGTTAGGTGAAAGTTTTAATTTTGCTCAGATTTTGTTTTGTGTGTGTGTGATATCTTAAACATCATTATTATTATTATTTGCTTTAAATACCCCATTTTTTTCATGACATATGAATTTCTCCCCTAAAAAAAGTTAATATTTTGTGTTAAGGTTAGAAAACAGTCCTCAAATGTTTGGTGTGGAAGCAGCTTTTAGAAATATGTTCCTTTGTTAAATATTAGTCTTAAAAAATAGTTCTGCACCCAAACAACATTAAACATGCAACTCAAAACTGAAAATTTTAGATTTAACATATTTCTGATCCAAGTCAGTGACCCTAAATTCTCACAAAGGTACATAATTTCTCACCTGTCGCATGGCTTTCTTGCTTGCTAAGAGAATGAGATAGCACACTAAAATTACTGGGAGAGGCAGATGAATGTCCACAAACTGAAAAAAATAGATACATTTTCACAACAAATTTTAAATTTTCTGAAAATATCAATAAAATTTTTAGAATAAAAGATTTTTTTCCTACTTCGAAACTCTCAATTCTTTGATACCAACTTTCAATTTAAATAGTAATTAAAAGGTTTTGATCTTTAAAACTATGCAGTGACTACTGAAGTAGTTTTAATAAAAGATCACAGTGGGGGAAAAATAATGCGACATAAGTTCCAATTAATTAAAAGTTGCAATACAAAACACATATTTTACAGATTACAATGCATCACTTTTCCCATTTCACTTTGGTATCTATTAAAATACAAATAATTAATATTGAAACTGAATAGTTCCTAAACATACAATAGCTGATAATAATTTGATTAAACTCATTGCATGGAAATCATTTTATTGGATTATCAATTTTGAGATATTTGAAAATATTGATAAAATAAATGAACTTTTCTTTGTACTTCATCAGTTTATGATTCTTAAATTAAAAATTTGTAACATCTTGATTAAAGCAACAGTGCATTATTTTAACATAAAAAATTCATCCTGTTTAATCATTAATTTTAAATCACTCCACTTTCAACTAAATATTTACTATGAATTTTTAAAACGTAACATTTTTTCAAATGTGTCTAAAGTTAAGAAAATTAGTGCAAATCATACAGTGTTACATACATAAAACATGATTTTAATATAAATAAAAGTCATTGTGGGTATGTATGTTTGTATGCTCCACATCTCCTAAACCATGACACTGATTTCAACCGAACTTTCAACACTTATTTTTTAAAGACAGTAAACATGGAGTCTACAGCGCCGGCCTGCTTTGTGCCAATTTTTCTTGGTGCAATTTCATTTGTCGTCACCAAACACCGTTTTGGAAATGCAGTGCACTTTTTATTGTTCTCTTGCACGTGCGTCACCTGAAAAGGAGAGATTGAGCATGCAATGCCTGCAGCATTTCAAGTAGGTACCAGGCAAATTTTTTAACTTAAAAAAAAAAAAAGTGGCTTTGCCTTCACCATAGCAGGAAACTAGTAGCTCTGCTTCTTTATTGAATGTTAGGAATACAGGTTTTTAAAAAAAATTCCAAAAACGAGAATTTCCGCACACAACGCCTGAGGCATTTTAAGCATGTACTGGTCAATTTTTTTAACTTAAAAAAAAACATCAGCGGCTTCACTTTCAGCATAGCGGAATATTCGTAGCTTCGCTCATTCATTGAGAAACGAAACACACAGCGCTGAACCGATATTCAAACCGAAGAATTCCAAACGAAGTTTTATTCAAATGAATCGACTAATCATATTGAAAAGATGAACAAAACAGTCCAATTGAAACAAGGCGCAATATAGCGTGATGCTCAAAACAACGATGCAAAGATAAATTTCCGCACGATACTTGTTAAAAACATCATTGCGCAACCGAAACAAATGTTCTCTCATCTCTGTTCTTGGCGGCAAAGATTTGGTGATCCTAAGAGGAACGAAATAGGTGGGCACCGTAGACTCCACATTAACCATTAAGACAAGGGGAAGATTACTGTCAACTTTTCAAAGCGCAAAAGTTAATTAAAAATTAACCGAAACCGTTTTTCCGCTGTAAGTTCAGAGCAAATTATCCCCCAAAAATTATTTTTATACCATCTTAAAGTTCAAAATTTTACCTTTTTAATGATACCAATTTTATATCTGTGAATATTTTTCCTTCAATTTTTTTTAATTTTTCAAAATTTAATAGAAAGTTGACACGCAAAAGATTTTGAAATAAAGCAAATTTAATGATACTCAGTTGCTAGGCAACAGTGTAATTACTTTACCATTTTATACATGCATATTTTTTCTGTTCATTTATTCAAATATCCTTTGGCAATGTTTTCATTGGTTCTTAAAGAATTTTAAAGCTTATTTAATTAGAATAAAAAAATCGCTGCAGTTAATATCACCTGTCATCTTCACCTACATTTCCTAAGAAATAATAAATAAGTAATATTTTAATTGAAAATATATAACTTCGAGTATTAAGAGATTTGGAGTTGTGTTTTAACAACGCCTAAAAGACAACATAAGTCAATCACTCAAATTCCAACAAGGCAAAGATAGTAAAGCTTTTATAAGCAGATGAAATACATGTTTGACAACAGCATCCTCCAGAAATGCTGTTTAGAAGCAAGCATTGGATTAATGTATGTTGTTGTAGCCTTAACATCTGAAGTTGGGAGACTTGGTTTTCAATGTTTATAGTACATATTTTTATGCACAAGAGGTCTTAAAAACAAGATAAAGGTTAATGCCAACTATTCAAAGTCCAAAAGTTAATTAAAAATTTAGCTAGATTTTGGCGTTTTACCGAATATATCTTCCAAAAATGTTATCTAACAAAAAAAATGATTTTACACACCCTATTTTTTTTAAATAGCTTTTCATTGACACTAATTTCATTTCCATGCAATTTTATTCCCTCTCATTTTAATAAATTTTTTGAAATTAATTTTATATACAATTTGTAGCAATATTTTTTTTAATGTTGATGAACAAAAATGCACATATGAAGAACTGTTGCCAAAATGCATTAAAAAAATTTTGGAAACCCTAAAAGAAGTTTAAAAGCAGACAATTCACAAATTATACCAGAAAAAAACTTTTGATTTCGTTTATTTTCATGTTTTTTATTAATCAAAAAGTAATTTATCTTCCCAAAAAGTCCATTAAAAACCTTTCTTATATTTCAGTATTTGTGAAAAAATTTGAAGTTCTTACATAACAAATATTATGGAGAGAATTAGTTTCCGCCATTTTTTTAAAATCATTTACTTCAATTGATGTTCTCATTATAATTTTAAAACGTTTCACACAATAAAAGGATTTTGCGCATTATAATATTTTATACAAAAGTATTTTAATCCTCAGCAATGCCAGGTATATCAGCTATACACAATATGTATCATTTCTTTAAAAATATTAGACAGGAAATTATTTTAATCCCGAGCAAGGCCGGGTATATCAGCTAGTACTGTATAAAAATCATAGTAAATATTTAAGGTGCTTCTCAAAAGTTGAAAATGTCAACTTTTATTTCACAAAATAAAAACAACCTAGTTCGTATTAACTTCTATTACCTAAATTTTGCATAACTGACCAAATATCTAAAAAATTAAACAGTTTTGAGAAAAGACTTGAAGCAGTCACGAACAGCGAGTTAAAAAATTACCTTGGCACATGTAGCTTTTCTGCATCAAATTATGGAGGTACATATGACACTTTTCACAGTGTAGGAAGGATGAGATGCTGTTCTCAAAATGCTTGCCAGATGATTGTAAATCTGAAAAACAAAAACAAGAAGAAAAAAAGCTATTAAAATTTATCCTAAGCCATATAAACAGAATCAAATACTGAGAGAAATCAATAATTTATCAAATCTTAACACACAAAATTTTGCTTTACAATTATTGGATGGAAATTACTTGCTGATAGCAAAACTACAAGTGTCCCAAAAATGCACATTATTTTATGAAGAATTAAAAACACAAATCAAAGTATAATTATTATAAATGTAAAATTTTATTTAGTTATCAGAAATAGCTAAAATGGGATTTTTTCCCAGGCAGTGCTGCCAACCAAGCAAATGGAATAGCAGCTATAGTTAAGCACATCATTTGGTATTTTGGTGCATTATCTTTCAACAACTCCCAGCCTGCCTCGAATTACAAACATTAAATTTCAGTTGTCCTCACAAAAAGAAGTTAATCAGGAGTAAGACCTAGACAGCATCTGTGTGTGTGTAGGTTCTCTATACTTCCTGTTCATACTAAATATGCATTCAACAGAAATCTATTAAGACAGGCTTTTAAATTACAACTCAAATGAATTAATACATTATTTCTAATAGAAATAAATGTATTAATTAAGTTAAAATATAAAACATTGATGCATGTTATTGTTCTTGTAAACTTATCAAAGTGTGTAGACATTCTTTGGAGACACCCAGAAAAAAGATTTTGTACATAGTTTTATTTAATGCCAATTTTTTTAATTGTAATATTTATACCTGCCAAATTAGAAGAGATATATAATATTATTTAGAAATAATTATGATACTTACTGTCTTCTTTTAACAGAGTACCACCTTGTATTGGATTCTGGAAAAGAAAATTAAAAAAATTAGAGAAAAACACTTAAAAGAACATACCATAACAAAAGTAGTTTCTTTTAAACAGTGTTAAGATTATAAATTCCTTCCAATAAACAATTGCCAAAATTAAGACAATCAAGTATGAACTGATATAGTAAAGTAAAAAGTAACAAAGCTGCAAATTTTTCATTGCTAAATTGTAATATAAATGAATATACTGCATCATGAAATTTTTTCCACATAATTTTTAATTCCAAGAACACTGATGTTCTGTTGTGATGATGTTATCTGTTGAATTCTGTTATCAATGTCTCAAATACATAACACTTTTAATATAAATTACAAAGAAATTTTTTCTAAGTATGTTCCAGACCTACTTTACAAAAACAATTCAAAGTTTTACTTACAGCACAACCCAAGTGATCTACCCCAGCAGAAATAGCTTTTTGATAGAATTCTTCTTTGATGCCCATTTTCTGAAATGAAAAGAAAAAAAAAAAGAATGAAAACTAATATGCTAAATAATCAGGCTAGTTATAAAAATTATTACAGAGAAACAATATTGCAATAAATGATAATGCTATAATTTAAATTCACCACTTCTAAAAATTATTTAGTCCAGGCTTTACGCAGCAAATTTTTTTTTAAACATACGAAAGAAATTGCAATATGCACTTTTAGTTTTTATGCAACAATTTTGATTTTAATACAGATGTAGCAAAATCTCAAGTAACTATAATCATATAAAAATGCTATATATACAAAAAAAAGTTACAATAAAGGGTTCAAGATGATATATTAGTTATTTGCAACAAATAAATAGTATCTTGAATTAATTCCTATTAATAATCCTCTTCCGCCATTTTATTTTCCCTAATATTAGGAATATGCAAGTAATGAAAAAGAAAGAATTATCAGACATTTGATAACATGTATCAAAATGGCAAGTTGACACAAGGGAACAAGAGATAAACACTTGTCAGTGATAATTTCTTAGAAAGTAGAAAATGTTAAAGCATTTCTCATTTCTAGTATTTAAGAGAATAGAAAAAAACTCTTGTATCAAAACCATCAGCATTATCATTAATCATCACACCAAACACAATTTATTCCTCACTGATTAGTTATTTCTGCTTAGTATGGCATTATTTAGCTTAAAAACATTCAATTTTCACAAAAATTTGAATAATTTCTTTCAAATTTTAATACAATTCACACAAAATGTGTAATTTTGGAACATTAAAAGCATACAAGATATAGAAGTAAAAGCAATTAAAAATTACGTTGATTACAAAAACAAATTAAAAAATATACATATTTTCATATTATGAATTAATATGAAATTCTAATTCATTACATAAAAATGAAAAATAAATATATTGATATATTTTGTAAAGGTAACAACTAAAGTAGTTTTATGATAACAAAAAAACTAAAAAATAATTTTAATTAATTAGATTAATAAATTAAAAATATTACAGATTGCTAAGCAATTTTTGAATAAAGCCGCCAAAATAATTTCAACAAATTTGTGATATCTATTCAATATATGTATTTATCAGCCAATAATTCAAAAATTTTCTACAAATTCCACCATTGCTTGAATAAAACAGAAGCAGCAATAAATGAACACATCCACACCGCTATTTGTTCCACAACACTATAATCTACACGAAATCCCGTAATCACATGAAGATTTTCACAAATAATCCATAAAAAGCGCACATTATTCCAACCTTTTTGATGTCATGTAACCGCAATCCTGGTTCACTTGGAACGCAAGGTTCCAGCAAAAGAACCTTCCACGCCACTTGAACCAGCGGCTGCTGGAGTGACATGAAGGATTAAAAGGATCAGGTAGCTGCTACGACACATTAGAAGCCCTAACGAGTGGTTAAAGTTCACTGCCAGCAACGATAATACACGAAAAAAAAAAAATGGAAAAAAAAGGCTTTAACAAATCAAGGGAAGGAGATACTACAGCTTGTCCTTGGACGTTGCTCGCCAGATCGTCTCTTCCCGCCTCTCCAGTGCAAACGATAGCTGGCATAAATCAATTGAAGTGCGATAAACATTTTATTTTAAAAGACCTTTTGAAAGATTACGAAGAACTAAATTTTAAGCGCTTTTTTTTCCCTTTAGCGAAATTTGGCTACAATGGAATATTCTGGAGCGTCTTTTATTGACCATGAATTAATCAAAATCATGATTGTGCCACTTGCATTGAGGAATATTCTTAAGTCCTTTAACTTTTGTGAAATATAGAGTAGTATATTCAAATGAAGTATTAGAACAAAATGGAAATGAATTAGAATCACGTGTTCCATTAGCGTGTAGTTTTTATCAGTAATGTGTGTCAGGGAGGATGTGATAAAGAGTTCGAAGCAATTTAGCCTTATTTTAAATACTTTCCAACTTTGGCATTGAATGGAATTCTGGAAAATGAAAACTCATTTAAATGAATCATCCAATTTAATTCTGCTATTTATAAAAACTCAATGGCCTGCATACAAAAAAAAAGAAGAACGAAATCTAATCCCGCTTTGAAGCTTTTGGACTAGCATCCATATAAAATAGCCTAAGAGATTAATATTAACTAAAATTTATATCAAACTAAAGAAAATCATGTATTTACAAACGTTTAAAGTATGTTTTTAAAATAACCAGTTGAAAATACAGCTAGTACTTATTTCCACCTTTAGTATCTTCAATAGAATGAACCACAGCTTCACTTAAACGTTTCTGCCATAGAAATTTTTTAAATTAATATTTTATGCATATAGTCATCAATCTACAGAGGAATAATTAGTTTTAAAATATTGGATAAAATATAGCCTATCTTAAAATCTAAGTGTAAATGGATGCAGAGTGTAAAAAAATCTCGATTTAGTAATTTTATAACTTATAAAATTATATATATTGATTAGTTTTATAACTAAAATATTTCGGTAAAACTATATAAAAAAAATTTATGCGAACAAACTCTGGTACACATACGAAGCAAATGCTACAGTACAAAAACATTCTACATGTAAACAACACCATTCTATGCACAGAAGTTTTGTACAAGAAAACAGTTAATCGAATAAACTGAGTTGTCTCATGTAACAAATCTAAAAAGTACAACAAAGAATTTCTGAACAGTAATTTCATCAAGCTATAAAACGATACCCAATATTAATGCGCAGAAGAAACCTCAAAATATTTCGAATCCAGAACGGCTTCTATTTGTAGTTATTTCGACAGTTAATAAGGGAACACCCAATTTCGTATTGCGACGCGTACACACACAATTAAGGAAAACAACTGGAAACTTGCCGGCGCCTTGCGAGTCAAAATTTATAGCTTCGTTCTTTTTTTAACTCTCGGAAATGAGTAGAAAAATGACCTGACAAATTTTAACGTACATAAGGAATATAATAAGAAAAAATAATTAAATGCAGGGGGGGGGGGAAGCAAGAGGAGGAGGTACACGGTTAGCAGGGACCAGTTCCAACCGGAGAGTATTGATATGCAACATGATTATCCTCGGCAAGGTCACGTGTTTCAAGTTCGTGATTAGAATTTTAAGCCGAATTCACACACCGTATAAGTAGCCTCGACAAAAGTTTGCTTTTTATAAACGTACTGTTACGTTACGTATGGTTCCCCGGTAAGCTTCCACGAGAATTTTAATGGCATTTTCTAGAAGTAAGCGCGTTTTTCACATAAATATAATAGTTATGACAGTTAAATATGAATTACTCATTTTCAATATACCACTTTTATTATTTTGTAATGTGAAAGTAATGGCTTAAGTACACCTTTCCCAACAGCCGAAAACAAAATTATTTTCAACTTACAGAACTGCAAGAAGATTTATCTTAGGTATAAACTATAAATCTTTTTTTTTCAAAGATGTAGTTAACAAAAGCTTTGGTATTTCAAACGGATCGGTGATAATTAATATTCTGGACAATCAAAAAACCTTAAAGATGGCCCATTTCTCGATACATACACTAGTAAATTCACAGTTAAATGTAGGTCAGCACTAGTTTCGGGATTGGATTATATAGTAGAAAATTAGTTAGGAGAGGGGAAAAAAAACTGCAAAAAACATGTAGCATATCAGCTGCATCATTAAGATTTAATAACTGAAGTTTTTGACAAGATATCACACTGTGAATATTTTCTTCCTTTTTAAGCAATGTAGCATGCATGAAAGGGGTAAATAAATGACCGATTTTGACATTTAGAATACACTTTAAACATTCTAAATAATCATTGAAGCAGAAAAGGTTCTAAAAATATCCGAATGAAAATGATTGACACGAGTAAACAGCTTTCAAGCTATTACTAACACTTTGTGTTACAAAATTAACCCTTGACAGTTCATGAAAAACCCCGTGCTTTGTATTTAGCAAAATTCGTCTCGCTGCTTACGAATGAATCAATGTATTTCATCTCAACGTCCTGGTCGTATATGTCTGAAATGTGTGCCCAATTTCCAGTTGTATCTTAACACAGGTTTTTCTGTAAATGGTAACTTCTAATTCGGCCACAATTGAACTAATAAATATAATTCCCGTATTTTATTACAGTGCAAAATAAAGAGCTCGACCAAAGATTAAAATAAGACTGAAGTTGGAAGATTTTACAATTCGCATAAGCACCAAATCAAAAAATGGTGCAAGAACAAATTTTAATAATTGAATTTTCTTATGAAAATAATCGTCTGTTCAGCAAAAAGAATACAGACATAATTCTACTGATGCATCGAATTTTCATTGCAGAGAAAACTTAAAATTCGAAACTTCTCTTTTGATTTTAAAAGAATTACATTCTGTTTATAATAAAATCATACAGAACTAATAGCCATTCAAAATTTCGCTGTTGCCACCGTCTTAGTCGAAAGAATTCTTCATCAGGCCTATCGAACACGATGCGATTTGCCAAAGAAGGACGAGGTCGTTCTTCCCAAGGCAATCATGGCGTCCCCAACTAAGTCCGATCCACCCGGTTAAAATATGCGCATTTTAAAAATGTGGAACCTTTTTTCCGTCAAGTCTTACATAATGATGGAGTTGGTTCTGTAAATGGCAACAAGGTTTAAAGACACGTTCCACAAAGATGATTGATTAATTTTCGTCGATCAGACGATTTTCTTTAAAGGAAATGGCGCGAAAATTAAAACATTTTACATTAAAGGCTTAAGGACTAAGAGATGACCATTAACGCTGCGATCAAAGCAACGTCTACAGTAATAATTGCTGTTGAGCCATTAGAGAAAAAAAAATTGTTTGATATGTACCCCAATCTTTACAAAAAAAAAAGTGCCTAAAAATTTCGAACTCATAAGATGTGAAAGAATAATGATAGTGAAGGAAAATGTACAACCTTAAATCGTTTCATTGCTTTTGTAGATATTTAAATAATTTGACACATTCATATTATTACAAGATGTTTTTAATAAACCATCAAATGATTTTTTTAATATGTCGGTGCATTCAGCATTTTTACGGATTCAAAGTGAAAACGATTAAAGCTAGTTGAACTTAATAATTACACATTCAACACTTTTTCTCAAAAACATGTAATGGGATTTAAAATCTAATTTTCATCCATTTAGCACTTATGTTTTCAAATAATCTCAAAATTACAACAGTCAAATCGACAACGAAAACGTTTCATTCTAACTTTGAGAGTATTTGGAATAAGAACTAAAAAAGTCTGCAAAGTGTGAACAACAGCTGTAGACATCGAAGAGTTATCATAAAAGAGTAATAGATATACGCTTCAGTGAATCATTTTAAGAACTAGAAAAATTGAAAGAAGATAATACTTAAGCAACTGGGTTTTTTTTTTTTTTCCCTCCCTTTTCATAAATTCTCAGTGCAGGTGAATAAATTTCAGATACTTGACTATTGTCAGAATGCTGTATGTTTTAATACACTTCAGGATTAATATGTATATACACATTCCACTAGGAGCGTCAGTTGTACTTTTCTGTAGTTTTCGGCGTTAATCCTGTTTTTATTAAAACTAGCGGAATTCGGCGACCAAATTGTTCGCCGGGAATATAATTTCAATTGAATCTCAATTTGATATCCATGGTTCCCTTAACAAAGTAATTTCAAATTCCAAATCGTGGTAGACATTTAACTCATGTTCTTTCAGCAGCCTTCCACCTATTCTGTTCGTTGTCTGAATGAACGTCCTTGATGGAGCCCAGTAACTGTGTGTCATGTAACATACAATTGCATCATCTTCACTCTCTTATTTCTCTTGAAAATATGCATTTGATTTTAACTTTAAAATGGCGCGGCGCATTTTACTTCCAGCAGCATGTTAGCTGAATGAAAATATGCTGATTAAAACATATATCTTCTAATAATAAAGGAAAATGTGTGTGTCTGTGTGTTGGTCCTCTACAGGGCAGACAGCTAGACTTAGAGCTACGAGATTTGGCACAAACACACTTTGAAGGGTGGGAATGTGCACCTCGGAGCCCTTTTTTTTGAAATTTTAATTAATTAAAAATTAGGCGAAATTTCGGCGTTTTTCCTTAATAACTTCCGAAATTATTACAGCACAAAAATCACTTTTACACCATCTGAAAGTGCAAAAAATTACCTTTCCAATGATATCAATTAAATTTCCATACAATGTTTTCTCGAATTTTAATAATTTTTTAAAAATATTTTTTGGCATAATTTACAATACTTTTCATTGTTGCAACGCAACTCAAACCGTTTTCATTGTTTAAACAAATATTTAATTGCATATTTCTCTTTCATTGTTGTAATTTGAGATAGGATCCTAATACATTTTGCTTTCATATTTTATTTCATCAAGATTTTTGTGAAATCTGTAAACCAAGCTCTCCCGAGATATTCCTTTTCTTACATTAAGAAACATACGCTGAAAGGTTATGGTTGCTATCTTTTTATTCTTTTTTCAACATGTTTTAATCCAGCTAACACGCCGCTGGCCATAAAATGTGCTGCGTCATTTTAATGTCGAAATCAAATGCATATTGTACAAGAGGAATAAGAAAGTGAAGATAGTGCCGGCAACGTGGAATTGGGCGTTACTGGGCATGGTCAGTTATTTGACTCCATAGGGACATTTATATAGGCAATTAACAGATCAGGTCAAGGTCACTAATAGAACATGGGTTTAACACCTACCACAATCTGAAGTTTAAAATTACGTTATTAAGAGACCCATGAATATAAAATGATGCAAGACTGAATTAAAATCATATTCCCGGCGAACAAGCTGGTTTAGTTAAAACATAAAAATATTACCCTAGCTTTCAACAATGGAAGAGAAGCACGCAAATAAATATTTGTTTAAACAACGAAAACGGTTTGAATTGCTTTGCAACAATGAAAAATAGTATTGTAAATTACGCCACAAAATATTTTTTAAATTTACTAAAATTAGAGAAAAATTAATTAGAGAAACTTAATTGATATCATTGAAAAGGTGGGGGGGAGGGGGTTGCACTTTCAGGAGGCGTGAAAATAATTTTTGTGCTTTAATATTTTCGAAACGCCGAAAGTTGGCTGAATTTTTTAATTAATTAAAATTTCAGAAAAGGGCTCCGAGTTGCATATTCCCACCCTCCAATTATGTTTGTACCAAACTTCATAGCTTTAGCTCGTTCGGGCGGTGTGCCCTGTAGAGCGCCAACACACACACATTCTCCTTTATTATTAGTAGAGATAATTTGAAACTGCTTTGTTTAAGTTTCTTATGCAAAGAAAGTTAAACAATGAAAAACAAAATTCTACGAAGGATTTCAAAGTTAGCCAATAAGTCACGCCTACTTAGATTATCCTAATGCTAAGCTATCTTGAAAAACCGCACCCGCTTATAACGTCACGATGCAGTCAAGTCAAGTGACTTCGCATTAACTAAAAACGTAGGTACGTAACAATAAACAGAGGGTAAATGTCATCACACTGAGATTTTTACAGTTAAGGTTCAATGGTCAATTTACGAGCAAATTTCAGCATTAGCTTACGAAGTGGTAAATGAAACAGGAAGAATAAAAAAAATAATATATATAACCTGTCCTGACGCAATAATTGTCACACATTGACCGGTTCAGCACAAATTTAAGGTCGTCACCTGTTCAGACTAATCAAAGGTTCTGCAGAAAGGAGGAAGCGATGTCAAACGGAGAAGCCGCTGGTGGGACTTTTTTTTCTTCTCTCCGTCGTTAACTAACTCGTAAAAAAGAACAGCAAAGAAAAAGAGGTTCGTCAGACTCGATCACGTTTGCCTTGAATGAAATGCGAACAGGGGTTTGTTTTATCTAGAGATCACGTGAAGACGCACTTAAGAATTTGGGCTTGAACCTCACAATTTTTAACTATGGCCAGCTTAGCCATTCTTTAAACTTTCACAACACACCAGCATTAAGATATTTTATGCTTGACAAGTTTTTTTTATTAATTAAGTTTAGTTAGATTAACGTCTCGTTTTGAATCTACATGACGGTTATTTTGGGTCGAACCTCGTAACGCTGAATAGTGGTTCGATGACATGGATGACACCCGAGCTAGCAGCCCACTATCCAATATTACAATCCATGGTAATGTGCGGCAGTTTCATCCAAGACGGCACATTAAACGTTAACTAGACCCACATACATGGCGAATATTTGGTGGGACTGAGTCTCGAACCCGCGATTCACCAATCCCGAAACCAAGACTACCACAGGGTGTCAACACGACCATTTCCCTTCCGGAATTTAAAAAACTTCGTAACTGAGCATGCGCTAGTTGAACCAATCAAAAAATAAGATTGAAACTTATTTTTCAATTTGTGGCAGCTGCGACTGATTTTGAATTCAAAATAATAAATAAATAAATAAAAGCACGAAAAAATATGTCCACTAACGAAACAATTTTTAAAGGAAAATCGTAATAGATAAGCACAAAACTGAATACTGATAAAATAGAATCAGTTCACGTGATAATGGTCGCATGTCACCGACGTTTAAGTGCATGTTGTCTTAAAGCAGTTTAGTGACGTCACACTCTCCCTCCTGGAAACTGTGTAACGGATCACAAGACTCAATTTGCGCAGCACACATGACATGCATCACGTGAGCCCTTCAAGGAATTTCAAAGAAAATTCAAACCACACGTTGAATGAATTAAATATTTTTTAAATTAAAAATCATAAAAATACAAGGCGAAATGATTAATCAGTTTGCAGGAGCAAACGATAAAAAGTTGAATATAAAATCATCATGCACAAAAAAAAAGCCAAAAGATTATTTAAAATGCAAATTAAATGACAAATTAGTTTCACCTGAAATCACACAAATATGAAACAATAAATAATTATTAAAAAAACTAACCAAAAGGTAAATCTGTAATTTTCCCACCTCTCTATCTACCATCCTCCATTTCTTTCCACTAAATAAACTTAACATCAGCTTACAGCCGGTTTTTTTTCAAACTGCTATCAAATTACATAGTTCTTGTGAGCACAGTTAGTATCACAATTTTATATAAGGCAAAATGCAATAATACTTTCACATCTGAGCAAGATCGGTTAAGTTCTTGGAACACATAATAAAGGAAAATTTTAATGCAGACATTTATCCTTCCTAAGCTTCTACAGCTCAATGACAGCAGCTCGTGTAAGGCCATTCTTCCAAATCAATTTCAGGCTGTCATACAAATCAACTTTTATGCTTTTGGAATGATTTTTGAGTTTTCTGGGCACGATCACAAAACTGCTTGCTGAACAAACTCTTAAAATGAGCTCTGTGGCCGCCTTTACGTCTCCTGGTCGCATTTAAAGACTTAAAAAGGTATCTATGTTTCATTCCCTATCCGCAAACTATACTTATAAAAGGCAATGTTTGTGTGTGTGCGTCTGTCCAGACGAATCTATCGCACTTACAGCCATGAAATTTGGCACACAGTTGTAATGATGACTCAATGTACCTCGAATCCCGAATTTTAAAATTTAATCTAGACATTTTTTTCTTTAATGTTTTGTGTTGTTTTGGGTCATTTTCGGCACGTTTACGGCTGTAGTATCTTTTCTAGTGATAGTTGAAAAACAATGGATGCACCATTGGATAGAACAAACAATTTTCTTTCTAATGAAATTTGGTTTGAGCTTCAAACGTATTTTACTGAATTTTGAGAAATTTTTAAAAAATAGTCAGTTTTGCCATCGAAATGTTATTTTTGTTTTTAAATTTGCTGCATCCGACGTTCTAATAAAACTATTATTTTCAATTTTTTTCAGCTTATAACTGGAACGGTTCTCTCGGATTTAAAACAAGAACGGTTAAAATATCTTTTCCCGTTTCTTTTAAATTAATTTTTTTCCTGGTCAGTTTGAAAGATATTTTTCTCTAGCGAGCTTCCTCCCGCGACACTTCGTCCGGAACGTTGCCGGCAATTTCATTGATTGACGGTGCAGAGCCCAGGTGACGTCATAACCTTCAATTGAATGACTTCGATTATTATTTTCGGCAGTATCTTAACGTGTTTGTCCCGCATATTTTGCTTGCTGTATAATAATGATTTTCACGTTGCAATTTTGTAATAATGTTTTGGATTAACGTACTCTGTGCTGTTTTTCGACAGTTAAAATGTCATTATCGCGAAAAAGAAATAAGCGGGGAAATCACCAATGTGTATCTTTTGTTTTGGTTTTGTTCTCAAAACTTTTTCATGTATTGTTGGCGTTTTTTTTTTTCCATTTTGTTGAAGTCCTGATTCCGCGGGCAACGCCGTACTGCTAGTTCACAATAAAACTTTTAACAAGGTCATTTGGGTACATGGTACCCACGCGATGCGTTTAAACTGTCACTGCATTAAAATCTCCAACTTATATTATTTTTTTAACTAAAATATTGTATGCATTGACTAAAATTTTAATTTCAAATTATTTCGTCCTATTTTGCAGTTTTCACTTAAAAATTTTTAGTGTCATAGAATTTTCCGGGCCAGATGATATCCTAGAATTTGACAAATCTGTCCAAGTAATTCTTTTCAAAAGGCCCCTTAAAAACTGCCTGGCGATTTTAAGCATCACTAAAATAACTTAATTACTTACAAAATTATTCCCATATTATACTTCTGAATTCGAAATAATGTATTCAAGTCAATTTAAATTAAAAATTTTAAATTCGTGATTATGTAAAGTAAAAGATTTTTATTAAGAATTATTTTAACTAGGAATTTAAAATATTAAGACCAAAAACACTAAGTTATTTTTTCTACATTCCTTGTATTTATTTACATAGAAAAACGTTTAGAGTAAAAATTTTAAAAATCCTGCAGTGTTCACTGATTATTATTATTATTATTTTGGCAATTTCATTTAATTGATATGTTTTAAAATAACTTTGCTATAGAAAAATTGTTTCTGGCCTTCAAACTAAAACAGGTGTAACGAAATTGAGATTTCTTGGATGAATGATATTTTGAACATACTAGAGCTCAAAACTGTTTTCCCAATCATTTCAAGAAGATGTTTTCGCTCAGACTGTCGAGCGAGAATTGAAAACGAATTTGAGATGTCTTGAATAGTTTGATCTTGTGAAGAGAATTCTAAAAAAATCTGCCTGAATGAACTAAGTTTTTTTTTTCCTGTAGATACGATGTAAACAGCCTGAATTAAATTATTTTTATATTATAAAAGGCTGAGTTGGTCTGTTGTTACATGGGCTATCACAACTTAAAATTTTAGAAACTAAAAATACTTTCTTTTCAGGACCTAAGCTTTTTTCCCCCCTCCAATAAATTCAAAATTTAACTGATGTGAATGTAAAGTTTGAAAAGTCAATAAAAGCATACTTAGAACCAAACAATTATTTCAATAGGGTTCCGTTGTCATTAGATGGTAGAACTGGTAGCGTTTGTTGAGATAAACGAGTCTTCATTATCAAGTAATCTTTATTAAAATTACTATCGCATTAGAAAAGAAACCAGTGGGAGTGGTCTCCCCTAAACTTTCTCGTACACTCCTAACACATGTAGAGAAAAAAAATAAGCTGAAAGGCAGTGAAACGAACAAGAACCCCTAACGCAGTGGAGAAAAAAAAATAAGCGAACGTCATATCACGATTTCCGAAAGTCTTCCAACGCGGAAGTGGAATTAGAACCCGGCGTGATTACCAATAGGTCTGGGTGTAAGATAAAAAAAAACGAAATCTGCAATTTGAACGCCTTTTTTTTAACCGATTGACACAAAAATTGGACACAAATCTACCATTAAGGTAAGAAGGCCACATACCAAATTTCATTTAGCAAAGTAATTTTTTTAAAGAAGTTATTGTGTTCAAAAGTATGCGATTATACAAACAGTCAACCCTTTGACGGATTTGGTCCAAATTTTGATACCAAATTTTATCCGCCTAGTTTGTGAGTTATCGCGTTCACATTAACACGGACATACAGACAGACTTCCCCAGGACGGATTTCGTCCAAAATTTGATAGAAACCTATAAATTATGTGTAAAGGCCACATACCAAATTTCACCCCTGTAGCTTTAATAGTTTATGAATTATCATGTTCACAGACGCACAGAGTCATAAATCTAAAATTGTGTTTTTCCGACTCAGGGAGGTCTAAAATGTGGAGATTCGTCAAAAACTCGAGTTCGAATTTTTTGACGATTACAATACTTTCTCTTTGTATACTTCGTATACGAGAAAGTAAAAAAAGACCGAGTAATTTTTCCTGAATAAGCTGAAGATATAGATATACGTTATATGAATATAAAAATTAACTTTCTGTTTATGTTACGATAACAAATCTGACAAGCATTCCAAAGAAAACATGTTTTTGAATCAAGTTTTCATTTGTTTATTATCACCATAGATACGTATTTTTATTATTTTTCTTCGAATATGTTCTGATAATTTCACTTTTCGCACCAAAAGCAGTTCTCGGTCCACATTAGCTCGGAAATAAAAACTACCAAAATAAACTATCATTACTGATGTCAAACTGTGATCCGGAAGTATTAAAAATTCAAAACAAACTAGAACTAGAAAGAAAATAACGCTAAAATATTCAAACAACCTGCCAATTAATTAGAAAACTATTCGGACACAAATAATTAAAAAAACAAAACTAACTAGTGAAAGGAATGCGAACGTATTACGTCTCGTTGAGGCTCCGCCCTTTCAGGTGTGCCCATATTGGCGCAGGCGCACCTTCGAAAAGGAAGTTAGGCACACACGCTTCACGAGTATTTCCTGGACTTTTTATTTGCCTTTACCGTTCAAGGTCGACCAACTATCATTCTGTATGACTCTTTTTCTCTCCGCAATTCTCTGACGAATAGATATATATCTAAGCACACATCAGAATTAGTTTTATATTTGCCTTTTTTTTTCTCTCGCAATTCAAGGCCAGTCTGAAACATCCCCCATTGCTCGATAAATGGCACACACACACATAGTGAGTTTTTTTAGATAAAAATAATTTGGGATGCAACCTGCCGTAAAAATTAAGAGTTTTAGAATGATTTTTTAAATATCCCACGCAGACGATAAGGCTTTGCTACGAAATGCAACAGAATTTATTGCTCTGCTACTACAATTTAGGCTATCTTAGCGAAACTGTTCACTTTCGAAACTTTCTGGAGCTTTTTTTTAAAACAGTCTGTAAATCGCTCAGTTTGCTTTCTCTGGAACATTTTTGTAACACCATCTGTATCAGGATTTTGTAAGATACTTATTCTTAAATGTCTTTACAGTTTGTTTTAGCTTTATGCCATAAAGGCCTGTATTTATGGGCATCGAAAAATCGAAGTAATTTCGTTAAAATGTCAAATGTGAAGTTTTAAAGCTAACCAAATTGGGTATAAATTTTTAATAAGTGCTCGCCCACAAAGAATTGATTTTAAACAACTAACGCTGAATAAAATATCTATAGAAAGATTGCATTTATTTCTTTTAAGATCACGCAATATCAGCACAGGTGCAACTATGGATTAAAATTAATGATCAATGAGCTTTTCATTAATATAGGATATAATCATTACAGTAACATCGTCTAATAACATACCCGTTTATTAAAGTTTCCCAGGGTGATTAAGAAAAGATCATTAAAATTTTAATGGAACACACACAGATTTCACTAAAAAAATTTTTCTAAAACTTTCAGAAATTTGTAATATCATAAACTTCGCAATAAAATTTTTTTCACTTTGTCTGTTCTATTAAAACAAACTTTAAGTACATAAATAGTAAGTTTGATCTTTATAACCGCTTATTCTTTTTTGAATAGAAAGAAAAAATATATATTAAGTACTTTAGTTCGAAATATGGTAATTTTTTCTAAATCTGACAGCTTTATCTTAAACCAGTTATTGAAAAAGTTGAACTGTTAACCTTGAAATGGTATCTTCTCAGATATATAAAACTAATTTTTTAAGCTAAAAAGAAAAACACGGTTCTGTTATGGAAACCCTCTTGAAGCAATTAATAAAAATTCAAATAACTTCAATATGATTATCAATACACTTTGAACTGACGAGGTTTCACATAATGCTATGCTGAACTTTCAAATTTGCCTAAACTATTTTCTTTACTCGAATCTTGATAAAAGCGCATTTAGAAGTTGATTTAAGTTTAGAAAGTAAATAGTATATTGTCCTCCTCCCAGAAAGCAGTATCATATATTTTTATTCAATTAATATTTTGCTTTCAGAAATAATTAATTCCTTATAAAAAATGTATAATTTATAAGAGAAACCGTAAAAAATGTAAACCAGACACTGCTGTTCAGGTAAATTATTTTTATTATTAATAATTAATTCCCTATAAAAAATGTATAATTTATGAGAGAAACCGTAAAAAATGTAAACCAGACACTGCTGTTCAGGTAAATTATTTTTTAAAAATAGAAATTCTTCATTAATGCATACAATTAAGTATATGAACAAAGAATAGCACGTACTTAACCGATATGTTGGATGGTGACCGTTAATCCTGCAGGAGTTAAATAAGATCACATAATTTAGTGAAGCAGAATTGTATAAAATGGCTTTACATAACATTGAAAGACCTAAAATCTCTTGTCCACAATCTACATCTTTTTATCAATTTTCGCATCTTACACATGTCAACTATCTCACTCTTTTACTCCTTGCAAGATGGAGTATGTATTAAAAATAAAATCCATAAGCGTTGGGCTGTGTTAGCGCATAACGTGGTGGACAGTCTGGGTTCTGCTAGGAGGCTTCAAAAACTACAAACAGAGATGCAGGTTCGTACTGGACTCTTAAGACGTTCAACCTAAACATTACAAATTCAATCGATGTTCGTCGCGAGAGGATAGGTAGGTGTTTATCAACTCACCACATCTTGAGAGACGGCATTCTCATAGGACATTCTATTGACCAAGTCAGATCCACGCATGGAAGGATACGTCCAGTGTCCAGGCACAAAGAACGAAGGCCGGTCCGTGCTTGATCTACAACGGCAACAGTATCTCTCTTCTTTGCAAGAGTGCATGAAGGTGTGTAAACGCATCACGCGGGGCAGGTAGTCAAACTCTGGGGCGTCCGTTTCCTCATTGGACGCAATGGTGGGCAACCTGTCAGAATGAGAAAGAACCCTTCTTCAAACCCTTTAAAGATTAAGATTCCGAGGCACAATCGACTGAGGATTATACATCAAATAATAAATACAGGGGGTTACAAGAGAAAGCATAACTATCATTATGGTCAGAATTATATTAGCCCTGTTCAGAACACTGTAGAGTACAAAACATTGATCATAAGAACACCAAATTTCCTGTGGTACACATTTCAGAACGGGAGGACGAATGACGTACAATAGATGAAAAATAAACATCAAGTATAAAACTTACCATTTTCTACCTTGGAATTTTTTTACCTTATAAGCATTAATTAAATTGATATTTGAGTGTTTATGCCAGTTATCAGTCTCTGCAGTCCCACTACACACCATTTACAATTCGTGATTATTATGCTCTACGACTGACTGAATCATACGATGACAACTGAATTATGTTTACACTAGAGACTGTTCAACTATCTTTCCCTGTCAGTTTTTGATTTTTTTTGCATCATTCCTTTATCCATGTTTGGAAACGCATACCACCAAGATTTCATGTTCTTGTGATAATTAAGTTTTTTTTCTCCATAGTGCTATGAATAGAGATACTTTAACCACTCAAAATAATAAAATGAGTATAATTTTAGATAAACTAGGCCTAGCTTATTCCCGATGACGAATAATCATACTATTACGAAAAAAATCTGTAACCAAAACTATTCCCACCCAATTGACACATGTTAATCTCTCTCCCCTTAAAAGAATAAACAGATCATCGATTCGTGCACCAATAAATGAGTATTTTTAAAATGATATGAGTGAACATTGACGTATCTCTTCTTTTTACAGTGTAGCATTTGGGTACGTCATTATAAAATTCATAAAATTTTATTTGCTTTATACAATGTTTTATTGCGGAATCATAATCCTTTTTCCTTCCCTTTTCAAGCTTATCACTGCGCACGACGAATTTTTATTTAAACACTAAATCATTTCAGTTTTATTTCAGAGAACTTTATTTAATAACATAAACACGATGATGATTTGATGTTGAATTTTTCTTTCATGTAAACAATACATTTTGAACCTACTTAAATCAAAACAGAAACGGGCTTTGAAATTTAGAGTTAATTCAATTTACACCTTAGAGATTCAGCATTGCTTCCATAAGAAATTCAGCACTGCATCCACTCTGCTAAATTTTGACAGTAGTTTAAAAAAATGGACAAAATCCTTTTTATTATAGTCAATTTCCTGTAATTTGAAATCTTTAGTTCAAAAAAATGCAATCGCAGATTTCCCCGGTTCACAATTTATGAAATTGTTTGGCTTTTTCTTTTTGTTGTTTTAAACGAAAATATTACATTACTTGAGTTTCTACACTGGATTATTTTTTTGAATGTAGAGAGTTTTAATCAATTTTCAGTTATTCAATTATTTTGTTCTTGTTAACTTATTTCAACTATTACGGAAAAATTTCCAATATACAACTCTTTTCCATCTATTTGACTACAAACCAATCACAGCTCCTATGAAAGGGACTTTATCTCTATTTTCAAGAGTCGACTCGGGTCAGCTATAGAGCATGCTCAATTGAAGACGAAGGTTTTTCATTCTGCAGTAAAACTTCATCACATGATCTAATCATATTTACTTTAAAGTTATACAGCCTATATTATCGTTATTTTAAAAGTCAACCTTAAGTCCCGTTTGCGGTCTCTTCATGGAATTCTAACATTTGCAGATGAAGCGATTTCCACAACTGAAAGGCAGTAAAGATATTCGAATTTAAACTCCGGCGTTATTTTATTGCAAAAAAAAAAAAAAAAAATCAAATTATCAGGTATAAAATGTCATTGGTAATTTTGTATTAGTTTGAAATAGGCAAAATTATAAACCATTCAACATCAGATACGATCAAAACAATCATATTTTGGAGTCTTCTTTTTCTGGAGAAACTTTTGTTGACAAAAACAGCTCTTACATATGAATCGAATACTGACGCAAAAATCAGACCAGTTCATCTCTCAATAAAAGGGCAATATACCAGCACCATGACAAATGAATCGTGCCAAAGGTAAAACTGCTTAAATCTTCTTCAAGAACTTAAGGAATGAGCATGCTATTACGTGAAATTTTATCAAACTGTCTAATAGATGCATTGCTTTTAGTATAATTACACATACACAAAGGGTTAGCAATCACAAATTAAACACATTCTTATTCATTATCTCAATTAACTTAATAGCTAAACTGTATTGCTATTCACGGAAAATAAATCTATTAATAAATTGCTTCACAGATGATTAAAAGAAAACACATTCAGACAAGGGCAACACAAAAATATACGAAATTTCAGACAACCAGAAGTACAAATTGCATTCTTTTTAAAAAAAATTGTAAAAACAGTTTTCCGAAAAAAATTAATTTTATAAAATCATATCCATGAACTTAGGATTAAGTGATTTTTTTTTCTTTCCTTTGACAATATCTGTACATTAGAAATCAAAGCAATAAATAAACATGCCATTGAAATCCTTGCTATTCAAAATAAATGCAGTATCTATAATTCTAAAATCATAACAATCAATGAAATCCAGTGTAAACTTCAAACCCTTTCCCCTCAAAAGCCAGAAAACATACAATATGGAACTGCACCGTGTCGAATATTTTGACATTAAAGTTACTTATACAAATGATTTATTCATTAGTTAGAAAAGCAGAATACAATAACGAATCGGACGAACTTCTTCAAGAAATGGTCAATCCAAAATAAAGATATTCACAGCTATTTACTCTATATCCACTACTAAATACAATAAAAGATAAAAATACATTCGACTATTCTAACGATAAAGGAACACGTACGAAATTTTGGAGATCTGATAGATAACAAAGGAATTCTCTTGGATTAGCACAGATATTATCGCCCCCCCCCAATTTCATTACAGGACAAAAGAAAAAGACACAAGGGGAAAATAAAAATACGCCAGTTCGATCGTTGTCCTGCTAATGGAGTCAATTCATGTGACATATCACAGTCACACGAATTGAAATGTCATGCAACAGCGCGCTGTCTTTGTGTTCCAACGTCGCGCTTATGTCTATGTACGTCGTGTTTATTTTTTTCTCGTCTTGCAAAATATGCACAGTGGATTCAAAAATTAACCCTTTGAGGACGGCCGTACGCTTAATGCTACAAGTAGCTGGCACACCCCGTGTGACAGTCGTCCTCAAAGGCTTCAATTGCCACGACGCTCTTCACGGACATCATGTGGGCACGAATCGTCTACATTTGGCGGTTCGAAAAGGGTTAAACAATGTTAAACGGTGAAAATCGCATAAATCGAACAGTTGTGCAAGTCCAGGGGTGGGGAACATGCGGCATTTTTGAGTTTCATATGTGGCCTTACCAGTTATTTACAATTTGCATTGAAATAATATACTTGTCTGTAATGTAATAATAATTACAGAACAATAACCTTTAAAATTCTGATCGTGCGGTCTGACCCCTGGTACAGTCAAGGACAACTCACGTTCACAATGCGTGGCAAGCTACGAGAATTGATGGGATACCAAAACTGACGGGTATTCCCATACACTTCTGAAATATTTTATGGTTTCTCAGTTGAATCAATACCAAGATGTCATCTAATAAGATAGTCCAAAAAACACAGTTAAGGGTAATATACCTTAGTATCAGATCTACGGCTAAATAACTGAATGCACCAGTAGCTTTTGTCATACTGTCAGCTTCAGCTGTCACTTACTGCAGACATAAACAGACCATCCAGAATATATAAACAGGATCCCCCCCACACACATTTCAAAACAAAGCAACTCTTATACTTCATTCTACCCATACATAAGTGATATGCTAATTAAGTACATAATATTGAGATGATACATGAAGCATAAAAAATTGCGAGCTACTAAAAAGTTTAAAATAAGAGAAACAAGAGGACTTATAATTCATGCTTGAATAAATGCTTATCTCGCAGAACAACGAACCCAATAAGTAAAACAGATCTCACCACTGCATTAAGACCCCCCCCTCCAAAAAAAAAGAAGATAATGGACTATAACTTTACATCAGTTTATGTTGCAAAACTGATTTGCATACATAAACACCAAACAGTAGTGTAATCGCTTCTGGCCCTGGGCCAAATTCTCTCACAGGCTATTCTCGTGCGCCATATGACCTTGAAGAGTCCCCTAGTTGAGTCATCATAAAATATCACTCCACGTGTATACAGTTTTTAAATTTTTTTAAAAATCGAAACAAGAGTTCAGGAACTTCTCCAGCTCTAAATCTGAATGAGGAGACAATAAGGAACGCCATAATTCTTTTACGTTCATTTTTCTAACGAAGCTTGTACTATTTTCTACCACTTTTCAGGTCAAGGAAGAAAGTATAGAGAAAACCCGCTTTTACACTGACTTCCTGATTTAACGACCCCCTTTCGTATAAGACCCATCATAAGCAGTAATTTCATAGCTGAGGAACACCACTTAAAAGGATTTAATGAGTGCTTTGTAATACAACGGCAAATTTATTTCATAAATCCACCTAATATAATTTTGGAGACGGTATTTGTTTGATATAATATAATGCCAATAATTCGTAGTGGTAGTAGTAACAGAAATTCGAATCTATCCTATTTTCTAAAACTACGACGTTACTAAAGCCCGCAACTGAATAAATTAAAGCCAAATATAGTTTTTTAATTATACTTTTATTGAATATCGAAAACGAAATCTGAGTTAGGGTTTCAAATGAAAGACGTCAATGATTTGTAATAAAAAGTACCTAGATGTAAATTGGATGAAGTACCATACGGGGTCAGTTCACGTGGAAAAGTCACAGCGCACAGTCCCATCTGATTGCACGCTGTTATAGCCGAGCTGTGACGTCATGTCCTTTTTCCTCCTACAAGAAACGGATTGGATTTCAAAATAGGCCCGATGTGTTTTGACGTGTATCATGTGATAGCATGAACAGACACCATTTTTCACGAAAGAAAGTTCATGACTTTTGAAAATGACCAGTGTTTCTTTTTCGAAACTTCCTCCTTTCCTTTGCCAACAGACAGTAAGCTAGAGAGATAATTACCGACGTTCCAATTATTTTTATGTAAAAGCGTTTTCGTTAATATCCGATTGTTTCAAACATTATAAATTTAATTTCATAGGTTTACTTAACGAGATCCACTTAAGAAAAAAAAAATGCAGAAACCGGCAATAATTTTACAAATAATTCGCCAAGTCCCTTTAAAATAATATCTTATGCAATCAGTAAAATATAACCGTTTGACATTTAGAGGAGGCATTTTAATATTCGTTTAAAATTCTTTTGTAATTCAAAGCAATCACCAGATCTCCATAAAGATAATTCAAGGACTAAAAATTCTACTGAGAAAATTACTGTATTTAATAACAAGGAAATTTTCATTCTTTCTGATGCATTAGTTCCTGTAATTGTTCAAAAATCTTCTGATTAAACTTGACCTTCCATCACTTTCAGTTGATTTCTAATGTTTGGGACATTTATAAAACCATTTACTTATTAACATCTAAGTTTTGATTTAAAAAAAATTATATACCTACAAGATAGAGGAACAAATTTATAATCTAAGATATTATCTTCTTTTTCCCTGCTCCAAAAGGCCTAACAACCACATAAATTATAATATGCTCTTGCTGAAAAATGTACGAATTATCGATACTTTACAAATTAAATTTGTAACTTTCCGAGAAAAGATGACAAAAAAGACGAAGCAGAACATTTCGCTACTTATATAAAACAAAAATTCCTCATAAGCCGTGCATTCGACTATGTCTTTCACTAGTTCCTTGATAATTTGTAGTTTAAGGACAACAAAGGATTAACAGATTACTCCAATTATGATCTCCTGATTTCAATGTTAAGAGAGCAATCAATGAAGTAAAAAAAAAAAGAAAGAAAGGATGAAGTTGGTTAATTCTCATATCTTTCCTGCGGATATCTAAAATAGCATGTGAATTATAAATCTTTTATCTAGTAGGTCTCTAGTGAAAGTCATAAAAGATACATTTCTAGAGGAAAGTTCAATATTCATTAAGATACGAGCTTTGTAATGGGTACTTTTTCTGCAAATTCTTACTTTTGGTAATGCAAAAGTATAATTAAAATAAGATGAAATTATAACTGAAATAAACTGCTCCCGAACATCATAAAATAAAAATCAAGCGAAAATTTTTTGAAAATTCGAACATAAAATAAAAACTTTTTTTTTTTTGCTAGATATTTTTCAAATTAGGAATCAACCCATCAACCATTATCAAACATCGTCAACAGTTTTTGTTAAAGCTTTTTCAAAACCAGCTTCAAATATTTGAAATTAATTCCGTAATTCCAAAGATACATTTTCAAATGACTTTCAAACAGCAAGATATTATACAATGTTTTGTTTTATTGTTTAATGATATTGCTTTATGTTGTTTTTATTCTACAGCAACGAAATAAAAAAAATCGTTCAAAAAGTTATTCAAGTTGTTTTTAGGAAAATCCATCATTATTAAACAGAAACAATAATCAGATATAAAGTGCAAAAAACTGGTTATAGCCATGTAAAAATAAATTTTATAACAAAAAAAAAAATCTGAATGCTTTTAAAGGAAAAATATGCTCCTTACTCATCACTAAAAATCACAAGTTCTGACAAGATTTTAAATTTTCATGGCTGAGAAACGTATATCTCTGACAGTTAATGAAATAGCATTTGATGCACAACAATTGCAAATAGAATATGGAACAAAAATAACAAAATGTACAGATTTATCCCAACATTACACTTAGGCAATTATAGAAAGAAAATGTTATTGTCATTGGAAGGTCATCAGTCCAAAACCTGCATACAAAGTTCAAATATTCAAACGGCAAGGCATTATAGCAATAAATCGAACAGGCATTGCACTTTATCCATTTGTAAATAGCTAGAGGTACTGGCCATGAATGAAAAATCGGTTATCATAGGATGAACCTTGTTATTAGCTATCATTGTTGGATTTACGATTATCAGCGATAATCTCTAAGTGTAAGCGCAGTATCAAAAGGAAAAAATGGGAAATGCAGATTTCCCCCCCCTCTGTCCGTGTATAAACCTGCTGAATCTGTGCAGAACGACGGCAACAGTGATACAGAGGAATCTGGCTAATCCTAACTTTTTTTATTCGAATTCTTCGATATAATACAAATTTTTTGTTTTGGTCCCGTTAACTTCGAATTATCCAAATTCCACTGTATTTAGTTCTCTCGTTCTAAAGACGCAAAAATAAATAAAATGTGTTATCGATACCGAAAAGCGTTTTCATTAATATTCATATTAACAGGCTAGGCAAAAAGAAAGATTATTCCAAAAATTATATATCGAATATTTTAAGTCAAACGATTGTTATTTTGAGTAACAAATTCTCATTATATTTATTGCAACAGTTCGGTTCTGCATCAAATTTAACACATAAAATTAAACGAGGTAAGATTAACAACAAACAAAATAAACCAGAGAGAAAAAGAACAATAAAAATACGCACCTCACAAGAAAAGATACAACATACTTAAAATCGGCAAATTTTGCAACTACGTTGGCGAATTATTCAATACAACTGAACCGTACGAATAAAACATCGAAAGTAAAAAAGTCTTCAAAACAACAATTTAGGATAAACAGTTTTGCGATTCCGTTTTATAAATAAAACTCAGTAATTGCGAACACTTTCACTGAATCGTCTCTTCCTCCGATAATTAACTGCTCCAATTCAAGTGAAGCAACCTGAAGTTTTGACTTGAAAACAACAATACAACACAAACAAAACAAAACATATCCCAAAACTTTCCCCGATTTTCCAGTCCATTTAGATTGTCTGAAAAACAACATCTTGTTTTTTTTAAAAAACATGCTTGAAAATTGTCAGGTCTACTACAATTAAATTAAAAATACATTAGAGGGAAAATTTTATCACTAAAAATATTAATACTATTTTTGTATTATATATACTATTTTGTATTTGAGAGCATTTAAATATGTGTCATGCTATTTATTAGTATGACACATTTTTAAATGCTCTCAAATTCTGGATATAGCATCAAAGTTAAGCTGTTAACAAAATTATTACTGTAACCAACTGCATAATTATAAAGTAAAAAATCTTCCTTTCTGTGATAAAATCTAATATAATATAAATTTAACATTTTAAGCTTAAAATAAAATTATTTAGAAAAGCAAGCACAAATTGAATCCGTCAAATCTTGTATGTGTTTAATAAATCTATTAGATAATTTTAAATTTGTCAATTTTTAAAAAATAACTACAACTTAAATACAAAATTAAATTCCTTATCTGAGCAGAGAGATAAGGGATTTAATTTTAATTTCTTCTACACAAGTTTCCCAGAATCAACAAATAGTCTTCAAGTAAATGTACAAAATTCAAAAATAACATTCCTCTCTTCAGCAAATTAAAAGCATTTTCAATAAAACAGTGCCTACAGAACAAAGTAAAGTTCAAGATATGCAGAATCATAATTCATTTATCATTGCCTACTTGATTCAGTTTTAATTAGTGCTGCCACACATTATAAATGAAAATTATTTAATTTCATTGAATTAGAGAAAATTAAAAGATTGAAAACCTTTAAATGCAACTATATCAATTATTTAAACATCATGAATATTTCAAAGACCTGGTATAATAACAAATGGCAAAGAATTACACTAAAACAATTTATTATGTATTAATTCATAATAAACAAATGAATTAAATAGACTAGTAACTAGAGATACATATAAATAATATTCAGATATCTATATATATTTAAATATTCTCGAAAATCTTAACATTATGGAATGCTCAAATCAGTACTACACACGATGATTCAATTTGTCTAAAATCCAATCAATCTAATTAGTCATTTAAAGTAGATTTGTACTTGCATTAGAATTAACAGAGAATTCCCAAATTTATGCCTCATGTTAAGAAAAAATGTATGAACAGAAAAGTCTTAAAAAAAAAAAAAAAAAAACTAGAAAAATAATGAGCCTAGAATGAACTAAATACTATACTTCGTAAAATATATTGCAATGGAAAATAGATATAAGAAATCCTTAGTACAATTACAGAAAATAATTTTAAAAACATATCCAAACGGGCAATTTTTTAAATAATTCAAAGCGATTGCAAATCTGACACTTTCAAAAATACCTTTTATTTTTAAATTCATTACTATGGTAATAAGTATGAATTAAGTTGTAGGTCTTCTATTTTATAATTTTTTAATATACTATGAACTTTTAAATATTTCTTATGGCCCTTCTTTTCTGAATAAGGTCAAACTATGAACCAGAAAGCATTAAAATAGATTATAGACATTTTAACAGTTGAAACATTTTGTAACGATGTAAACTGAAACATGCCTTAATGAGTGTTCTCTTCAAATCCTGAAAATCAATCCTAATATGTTAAATTTTGATAAATTTCATTAAACTTTATAAATAAACGTTTAAGAACTGTACAATTATATTGCATTACACTAATAATGACATAGTTTCCTGATCTGAATACTGACAAAAAAAAATCAGGGATATATATCCAATAAAAATTTATAGCAGATTTTACCATGATAAGTTTACTTTTTTTATTTTGGAACACTAATAGATTTTTTTAAATTAGAAAAAACTATTAAAATTATAATTTCATCAAGTAATTAAATAAACACATCTGTTTCAACCTGTATAATTCTCTTTACTTTTATACATAAAAAAAATTTATGCACACTTTTAACAATGGATATCAACAGTTTCCAAACACTTTACCCCCAAATATACAATAAATAAATTAATTAGTTCTCATTCTTTATTATTTTAATATTCAAATAATTATAAGAAATAGTAAGCAAACCTTATGTTTCTGCAAAATATGATTGCTCATAAAAAAAATAGAATTCACATAGTATATAATATTGAGAGGAAAGTTCAGATATAACAGGTGCTTTTATTAAATGCTTAACTTAAAAGCTTGAGAACACTCATGCATCAAATTATCGTAATTTTAGTCTTAAAACTAAAATTTAATATTAATTAGCTTTATTATGTAGAATCTATAAACATCGAGTATTATATGCCTTCTGAGATGAATAAAAATGACAGCCCCTTTCCAAAACATAAGGTGTCATCTTATAAGATAGCAAAAGAAAATAATTCAGGTAAGGGGTTTAACAAATTTATCCTCTACATTACAAGAATTAAAAAAAGGTATACAGAAATTACAGATTTCGAACATATAAATAAAACTGACAATGGTCTTGAAAACTTGGAACTCTTTACAACAGACAAGATTAAAAGGCTTCCATGAGTAAGCTTGACAAAACTTATGCAAATTTATTTTATTAAAAAGAAGTTTCTGAAGAATTAAATTGGAATATCATAATTCTTAAGAATTAAATCGGATACTTTCAATGCATAATTAATATATAAAAATATTTATTTTTTGATATGTTAATCATTAAATACTACAGTTTAAAAGGAAACATTTTACTGAATCAAAGGTGATGTTATATTAACCTCTTGAGCAGCAAATTTGTTTAAACTTCTAACTAGATGACACATTTTATTACGGATATTTATTGCTACTTCCATCTGTATATGAATAGAAAGGACACTTAAGATACTTAATTGTATTAGAGTCTGACTTTTGTCTTTTAAATTAATTGCTACTTTAACTTGAATACCAAAAATTCTGAAATTTGATGCAAGTGTTCAATACAAGTCTTTTCAATATAAGAGGTAAATTAGCTTCAGTTATAGTATTTAGCTGACTTACTAAATAAAACTTACTTAAAACTGAAGAAAAAAAGGTAAATTGGCGTTTAGATTCATTTCAATACAAAAATGGATAACTTGAAAAAATGAATTTCGATTTGAATTAATTTTTTAAAATTAATGGCCAATGCTTATAATGCTAAAAAAAGTAATAAAGTATGATTGTTTAGTTCATGGAAGGGATTGAACAAAGAAAACTACAAGTTCCTTTGACCACAGAAGAACATAATAATGAGAGTAGTTTTACTCAAGTAACTGTCTTCCAACATCAACATTTTACTCGCAAGTAGTTTTTATGACAACTTTTCAAATTATAAGGAGTTATAAAGTAAATTTACTTTGATGGAAACACATTCTTATAAAAAAATAATAAACAGGTTTTTACACAGCAGGTTTCAGAAGAATTTAGTCATGTATTTCATTTTTTTTTTCAAATTAGTAAGTAATATAGATTCATACAAACTAGAGATATACAACTAACCATAAGAATTGAAAAATGCCTGTATAAAATAAAAACATTTGTCTTCCTATTTTATCTTTTACACAATAGGAGGTAATTGAAAAAAGGAATATATATATATTTTTAATATTTAAAATTCAAATTTTTCCCTTTATATTAACTATTGGAAGTGACATTTTAATACAAGGCTTTGCGGGAATGAACTTTTTTAAGAAGGGCAAAAAGATGTTATGAATTATCTTTTTTACATCAGTAAATAAAAATAGGCAAAAAATGTTCCAGATATTTAAAATCAGGTTTTACTCTCACATTAACTGGGGAAATCAGCATTTTAATATAAAGTTTTGTGAAAACAACTTTTCTAAAGATAAAATATTTTATGAACTGGAATAATAATATCTAATGCAGCAAGTAACTTTGAAAATTTTCTATTATAACAATAACTACAATATATACAAGATGAGTTGGCTGAAATTCTGCTGTGAAATTCACAATGCATCAATCCAGAGTATATACTTTGCTGGAATTTTGCTGTGAAATTCAAAGCTCATCAATCCAGACTATATACATCACAAATTTCTAATAGTTTTGAAAAGTTTGATGACTGAAAATATTTAAATTCAAAATATCACTGCTTTTAGGAAATTCACAATTGATTTGTAAACATTTCTGTTTTATAATTTACAAATGCTTTCAGAATATTACAGTTAGAACAGAATTTCGATAAAATTTCATTAAGAAGAAAAATTTATAACCACCTACATGAACATTCATGCACATAACTGTAAATAAATTATAATTCATAGTTTTCACATACCTATATTTCACCACTACTTCTAATAAAAATATTTAAGTTCATTGCTGCCAAAGTGATCAAGACACACGGTTAAATTAAATGCTAAGTGATCTTCAACAACGAATTTCATGTATTTAAAGATGGAACTTAGAAAAAACACCATCATTATGTATTATTATGAACTATACTAGTTGGTATGCACACATATTCGCTCGAAATTCACTACAATGCAGAACGGAACACATGCATTACTTCACTTAAGAATTAGGCTAACATCTAAGAAAAATAATAAATTACAATTTCAATGCAATAGATGTTTAAAAAACGCTGAAAATAAGGTAACAGTATAAATCAAGTGTTTTTTAATGAAGAGTGCAACTCGCATTTAAAACGCAACAAATATTATACTATGTTTTTATCAATTATTTTATGGAAAATTATAAATAATCGTCTGGCATACCGGAATAGTAATTAATAATCATAAATGTGAAGATTTGAATTTAGTCGCCACGCAGCTCCACACATGTGTGGTCAATTGTAAACAAAAACAAACAAGACGTAGAACAAGAGGCTATTACAGAAATAAAATGTCATTTACAAGACATGCATTTTATGATAATAATAGGTTAAAAATTTCACTCACTAGTTAGAAGTTATTTCTGTTCCATTATTTCACACGAAATTCATGCAAAAGGTACGGGATGAAATCCAATTGCTATTAAAAGCTCAGGATCGAATTCAGAAATTATTCCAGCACACACACAAAATACACAAATGAAACGTTCTAATAATCAAGCATTTACATGTTTCTCAGTGCTCAACACATCCACAGCCGGCAAAAAGCGCAGAAATTCACCATGACAGCGTACTAAGTACTTAGCTCTTAATCAACTGCACACGTTGACTTTGTCTCTTAGCTTGAAAAGAGTTATGATAGTTTTTTCATCTCTCGCTCGCTCTCGGTTTCTCTCCCGGTGATTAGGGTTACTGCAAAAAGCGTTTTCGCACAAATGGGGACAGATTTCCGTCGCCAAGAAATCGCCAACAGTTTCTGTGGAACAGAATGTTTCAATGGAGATTCTGGTTTCGAGAAAGAAAAAAAAATATATTAAAAAAAAAAAACTGGCTTCAAAATAGAAGGGGGAAAAAGCGAGATAATAAACTACTTACTTCGCTAATGCTTATTACTGGTGAAGTTCATGTTTTCCTACACAAAAAAATTACCAAAGTTTCTCATGTAATTATACTTTTTTTTTATTTCTGTCTTTCTGCTGATAGAAATCGTTTTTATTGTTATCGTCCCATAAAAAATTCATTGTAATTCATTCAAGTGTCTAATTAATTAAGTAACATTAAAATGGTTTTCAGATAGACAAAGAAATTGCTTTAAATCTGATTAGTTTTTCTGTAATTATTTAAAAATTAGTAGAGTCAAACACATGCAATAAATTGCTTTGAAATACGACTGAACTATTCTTCTTTTAGGATGGCGTTTGTAAAATTCGGGTGAAAAATTATCATAATAAAAATGCTGGCTTGTTTCAGGACGATTTTATATAAAACACTGGTTGTAGGAAATATCCATTATAATGAATGCTTAGGATTATATATATAAGATTTGGTTTTAGTTTTAATTATATTAACGTCCCGTTTTTGAAGCAACACGAGGGCTATTTTGGGACGGACCTCGTAATTTTGAACCTCGGTCAGATGACGAGACCTGAGCTGGCACGCCCCTCTCCAAACTTCCACGCCACACCAACGGGAGGACGTTTGACCACTACGTATGATTTAACGTGCAACAGGCCTCATACACGGCGGATCTTCAGTGGAATCGGGTTTCGAACCTGGAACCCTTTGGCCCCATAGCCGAGACCTTACCACTAGGCCACCGCGGCCGCATAGGATTAAGAAGGAAATATATTATTACTTGCTATATGAAAAATCGTCATATCGAATATCGCTACTGAAAATTTTTTCAAAGATTAAATACATTAATCATAAACAAATTATCACAGATTGGATGGTTTTATAATTTTTTAATGCATTTTTGCCACAAGTTTTTTAATATATAATTTTTTTATACTAAAATCGCGGGCTAAAATTTAAATGCTCTAAGACATGTAATTTTATTTGTTCATCTTTTGAAAAAAGGCTTTATGAAAGAAATAGCTGATTAATTAGTACAGCTGAAAATTCGACTCTGTTTAACTCATTAAAAAGTTAGTTAACTTTAAATGTTGAGAGACGATTTTTTTTTAAAAAAAATAAACGTTGCTTAAAGTTGTGCGCTCTCTGCTATGAAAGAAAATCTGTTCCGATAAGATATTCTCTCCGCAATCCCCACCCCCTACCTTTAGCTTCCGTTTGGAAAGGTATTTACAATATAGCAATGAATAGTCTAAATTCAATCAAACATTTAATAAATTTGGTCAGCTTTCAGATAAATGTAATATTCATCAAACGTGGAAGCTGTTTAACTCACTGAAAGATGTAGTGTTACCTCCAACTAAATCAAAAGCACAGGAGCCGGCACTGCTTTTTTTTCACGGGAAACAAATAATATAAAATTGTGTAAACGTCCTCAAAACAACAAGATTATTGTCAACCAGGTTAGAGCGTTCCGGCACTTCTTTTAGAGCGTCCCGGCGCTGCTTATTTTGCGACTACAGCACTGATCAAAAGCAAAGACAACTGAAAATAATATGCATTCGAAATTTTGTATTAGCTGAAGCACTCGAGTAAATCAATTTGGTTGTTTAAAAAATAACTGAAGTGAAAAGAGATTGAGCCTCTATTTTCTCAAAAATAATCTTCAAAATGTTCGAACAAAGAATCAC
Source organism: Araneus ventricosus (assembly GCA_013235015.1). Taxonomy (NCBI): domain Eukaryota; kingdom Metazoa; phylum Arthropoda; class Arachnida; order Araneae; family Araneidae; genus Araneus; species Araneus ventricosus. The sequence continues at coordinate 10,608 of BGPR01004578.1, read as the reverse complement.
ACCTTAAGAAAAGAATCACAGTGAATATATCATTGAGAGTATAAAATTCTTTGAGTTCATAACGGATTTTCTCTCAACAATAAAATTGTTTGTGAAAGAAAATAATTCCCAAAATAGCACAGTATTCACACCCGTTGCATTTAATTATTCGATTTGAAGCTACGCGAAGCCTGTCTTTCTATAAATCTAGTACAAATGAACTACGGTTAAAAAACGAGAACAACATCTGAGTTGACACTCATTTTCCATATTTCCACACCAAACTAGCGAGAGAACGTTTCATTCCGAAGTACTAAACGTGCGCCAAGCCAGAAGCATGCACAAATTAATGATGTAATCGGATCTTGAACCTACGCTCACTCGGACCCGAAGTACAGACTTTGTCATCAGTCCACCACAATTCCATCTCTCATCGGAGCTTTAGTGCAGTAGATCTTCGATTATCAGGGGTACTATCAACCGAGGTTTTTTGTAAACCGAGCCGGGAATCGAACTGTGTTTTTCATTTTTTAAGAAAGTCAGTTGGTTTTTCAGAAAAGGATGTCATAGTTAGCAGTGGAGCTGCTTTTCACGATGCGAAGGTCCGTAATCGTGAGGTGGTCTCTTATAACTCAAGAAGTTATTTAGAAGGGGGAGAAAATAAAGAACACAGTTCCATTCTTAAACACTATACTATTGATGTGAGTAAATTCCATGGATTTTCGTGAAAAAATAGCATTGAAAATTCTTTCGGAAAGTTTCTCGCTGTTGAACAGGGGAAAATATTTTTTTGGGAACATACTAAAAGAATCATTGGTAAAATGCAAAGGAAACAGTAAAAAGCAGCAACATTCGCGAATCCTATGCGTGTAAATAGGCTGATAACTACTAAACAAGGCTAGATTTCCCATAGGGCAAACCTAGGCCATGGGCTAGGGCGCAGCTGTCGGGAGCATATACAGAAGAAATAACAATCGAATGTTTACAAACTGCTCAGTATTATTTTGAAAAGGCCATATAGAAAGATGTTTTATTAAATTCGTTATATTATTTATTCGTTGTTTTATTTATTCGTTGTTTTATTTATTCGTTGTTTTATTAATTTGTTATATTAAATATATTGAATGATACATTTTTTGTCTACTGTTTTTAGATTTAATAGGATCGGACCGCTTCAATGACCCTTCAAGCCTATTCATTAGCAAAAGCTCAAACAAAGAAGTTCTAGAATGTATTTCAGAAGATTTCAAGAAAATCGACGGAGCATTTTTGTAGGTGTTAATGTTATGTCATTTCATAAGTAGAGTAATTTTGAATAAAAAATTTAATGTGTTTCGCAGATTATAAAGACTGTATTAAGTGATTAAAAAACTATTGTATGTTAAATTAAAAATTATGTCACTTTTTTGAGAGGGGGCGCAGAATATGCTTGGGTCTAGAATGTAGAAATGTGTAAATCCGCCCCTGCTACTAAATGAATTTGTTAATCTGTGGTAATACTTGTGGCACTTATTTTATAATTTCAATAAACAATTTTAGAAAACCTTGTCGAAAGAAAAGAAGTCATGATTTAAAATCGAACCGAAATTAATGAATTAACCGAATTTTCGATTATCCGAGGTGATTACAGTCTCAGTCAGATCGGATAATGACTCGGATAATCACTTTTAAATATATCGTATTGATGTCATTCACTAAAGCATTTTATATACCAAAAATTACGGGAATTGGCGAGCTAAGGCTTCTAGTTCTTTTCGAAGACAAATAAAAACTTGATTCATCGCGAAATCTGATACCAATAGCAATGCATATCTCTATTCTGATACAAAATATTTTTCTTATAAACCTAGAGTATTTTTTTTTAAAAAGTACCATAAAACGGGGTTACTTTGCACTCGTGGAGGTAACTTTGCACCAGTGCAAAATTTGTGTGAAAATTGAAATAGAAATAATCTGATTAGGGGTGCGGGGTTGAGATTTTTTTTTCTAGCTTCTTGGGATCACTGAATAGTGTATTTCATTCCTGAAACTTATATAACAATCATTCAGGAGGAAAAGACAATGAGCCAATTTTTCATCGAAAATTTTAGTGCTGAAAAATCTGTCTCTGGTGAGGAATGCATGACATTTCTGAAGGCAAGCTCTTTTAAATGTGAAAGACAATAAACCTAGCTTTCATTTTGTTGCTTTAGATGCCAATTATATTCGTTAGTTAAGTTATAATTAATTTTTTTCTGACAAGGGGTAATTTTGCACCGAAAATGAGGGATTCTTTACACCATGGAAATCTGTGATAAACAGCAACCCCAGTTGGCTTTTTAATTTATTTTAAATAATAATAATTTTTTCTTAAGCTTCAGATATGCCCAGGGTGCAGAAAAGGAAGTTAGGGACTTGTAAGTATATGGAGTTCTCTACAGAGACTTTAGAAGCTTGATTTGACGCGATTTTACAAGTTTAGGGTATTTTTAAAGAGGTAGAAACTTTTTTTCGTACCCCAAATGAACAGTTTCTTACAAAAGAAAGCTAATTCATAGAACTAAACATGGAAATCGCCTGGTTTTCTATAATGAGAAGGAAAAGACCGTTGTAACGTGTAATCTAATTCAGTGACTTCGGTTTTCCTGTTAATAATATAAATCTTAAAATGATAATAAACGTTTATTTTACTAAGAAGGTGCGGTAATAGATAGATATATTATTAATACACCCGGCAATAATTGAGTGAAAGGATTTCTAAAACACCATTCTGATTTGACCGAATACAATGACATAAAATTGTTAATTATAATCAGGCATTTATGAAATTTATTTTTAGTGTATATATTTCACCCCCAAGCTTTCAATAAATATATCTAGAATTGCATCAAGATAATTTGTTTTCGTAATATACTGAAAAAGGCCATTAACCATTACAAAGTATTCCCATCTATGAGGTAAGTTTGCATCAAAATTTCGAAAAATCATAATTAATTACTAAATTACCGTCTGATCCAAATTTTGCTGCAAAACGTTTCTCTATAATCCCTCAATGAGGAAAAAATTATAAAAGCCTTTCTTTTAGAGAAATACATGTAAATAATATTGAAATTCTGTCGGAAGTCATGAAAATCGGTGCAAAGTAGCCCTGTTTTACAGTATATCTACTATCTACAGGATAATAACTTCTTTTTTTTTCCAAACATGAATAACAGCTGAAATTAAAAGTACGAATCATAGCGAAACTCACAAAGGAACCGAATACCAACCGAAAGGTCAAACTTCAAAAGGTCACCAAAAATGATAACTTGGTCCATTTCTATGACAATACGTTTATCAGCCAATTAAGAAAACTGAATCGTTTTTTTTAGCTTGACCTTATTTCGGTTTTCACTTTACACAAAAGTACTTAAAATTGCAAACGATAAACTTTAATGATCAGCTCATATGAAGATTTGTCATAAGTTTACGAAATTCGCTCTTTTGGAAAGTCAAGGGAAATACTTTTTTATAACATTTATTTCACTTGATTTGTTTCATCTGTGTACAGTTGAAATTTTGTAATCGATTTTTCACTCCCTGATGTGCTAGAGTTTTCAAATTTTTGTACACTTGTGTGTCCTTGATAATAATACGCTATTTTTATATTTTCAGAACTTAATTATCAGTTAATTGATTAATTTAATTAAATTTTGCTTCAATCTGAGTGAGATTCCATGATATTTATAATAATGAATTATAATTTAAGGACTAAAAAGTCGATAATAATTTTTTAAAAATTCTATTTTTTATTCACTAATAACTGTTAACTTAAAAACTCTCTTTATTAAATTTATTTTAAACACTGTTTTTTAATGAAAAGTAGAAAAAAAGAAATCATCAGTACTGTAATAATGTGTTCAAACGTAATACCTAATTAGACCTATGATAAAATCAAACATTCACTACGATTCCAAAATGTAGATAGATAACTATACATGTTTAAAACTAAATTCAGTTTAAATATATCAGTCGTAAACACACTAAAACTTGATTATCACTCCTCTCTTTACGTCAGTTTGCTCGTATCCGTCATTGTCTAAAAAAAATCTAATCCGTCATTTCTGTACATTACTACTCTTATATTGAAGTTTATATTGATCGTTTTGTAAAATTAAATACAATATATATGTATTATTCCACTTTTAAAAAATTTTATTTTTATTTTCGCCCCAAACCAGCAGTGAAGTCACTGTACATATATTTTTAAGAAGATTTCCTGTTTCGTCTATCGGTTATCCGTTACAGCGGTCCAGTACGGTGACGGATCGAGTTTTACTATTAGATTCATATGAGAAACATTGAACAAAAACTCAATGATACACCTCATAGCTTTAGCTGTAATGTCGTCAACTTGTGCTGACACTGACTATAAACATAAACATTTTCCTCTACATGATTGATTATAAACATCTGCGCTAAACATGAATAAAGGAAAACAAACGTATAACACCATTAGCCTTAGATACCTTCACTCTCATATAATAATGGAGTCATTGTCATAGCGGCGCTGCTAATATATCAAAATGTCGTATGTCATAAACCACACGCAGCAAAACATAAGAAATTTTGATGTAATACCTGGAACTACTAGCGGCAAATGGCATTTTGTGACAATATGTAACAATTTGAGAGCAGATATAAATAAACCATACAAGTGATACCAACAATAACCAACCATACAATAAGATGGTTGGCAAAGTTGACGTACGACATTTTGATATAACAGTGACAATACGATAAACGTAACTTCGCTTTCTATCTAATCTTCAAGTTCACGTTATCCTGGGCTTCACGTCGATGTCGCGTTCATTTCAAACTACAAGATGTGCAACGGATTCCAAAAGTAAATTGGAGAAGCTCAGTTGACGTGTGTCACGTGAGCAAGAACTGCTTTCTTCCCCTTGAGTTTCGTTTAATAAAGTGCTTCAGTAAATAGTATCAGTCCTTAAGCATTGTGACTAGTGCACTGCATTGGATTTTTTCTCCCTTCACTTTTTACTTTCTCGTGTACGAAGTATACAAAGAGAAAGTATTGTAATCGTCAAAAAATTCGAACTCGAGATTTTGACGAATCTCCACGTTTTAGACCTCCCTGATTCCGAAAAACACAATTTTGGAATTATGTCTGTCTGTATGTGTGTCTGTGTGTGTGTGTCTGTGAACACGATAACTCGAAAACTATTAGAGCTACGGGGATGAAATTTGGTATGTGGTCTTTAAACATAATTTGTAGGTTTCTATCAAATTTTGGACAAAATCCGTCAACGGGAAGTCTGTCTGTCTGTATGTTCGGGGTCATGCGAACGCTATAACTCAAAAACTTGAAAAGCCAGATGGATAAAATTTTATACACAGTTTTATCGTCATGAATGTAGGTCCGTATAAAATTTTGGGCCAAATCCGTCAAAGGGTTGACTGTCTATCGGTCTGTATAATCGCATACTTGTTCGGTTTTGAAACTAACTCCCTGCGCATGCCTACTAGTGGCAATGCCTGTGCAAGGAAGGGACGTTCCGAAACTTGGCAGTTTGCCAAAAACAAATTCTGGAGTGATTTTGTAAGGAAGCAAACATTTAGGGAGTCTCGCCAGGTCCTGTTGCGCAAAAGAATGAGCAGAGGATTTGAATTTGTTTTGATCCTTCAAACCACGCGTGGTTCCAACTTTGGTTTACTTGCGACGGAAGTTTATTTGATGTCTTTTATTATTCTAGTTTTCTCTACATGTGTTAGGATTATACGAGAAAGTTTAGGGGAGACCACTCCCGCTGGTTTTTCTAACCATTTGCTAATGAAAGAAATATCGATTCAGTATATTGTATTCGTTGTGATTTGTATTTTAGGGTTTCATTCGAACATTTCGAAAATTATTTTTGAGAAAATAAAGGGTCTGTTTCTTTTTACTTGAGTTGCTGTTTTAAAAAACGAATATTTTCATTTACCGAATGATTAAAATCTGCAAATCGGAAATTTAATGGAAAATGTGATTATGATCAGTGAAACTGCCATTTTAGTTTATCATTGTAACCGATGATGAATTTTATTTCCACATCGATAATTTCTAATCGTTGCTAAAGTTGAAGTCGTTTTCCTTCAAGACGATTTAATATCATCTGGAAAAAGTGATTTAAAATGGCTGTGACTCTGCGCATGTCGCAATAAAAATCATTCAACGACAAGATGAAATGAAGAATATTAAAGCTTTGGTTTCCCTTAGTCGATAAAAGGATATGCAATTTCGAAATTAATTTGAAAAAGAATGATGCATTCTTTGATGAAAAAAATTCCTTATTAGTGTTCACTTCAATGCCATATCACATTGCTGAAAATTTTATTCCCATTATCAGTTAAACGACGGACACTCATTTTTTTTTCAAGCAGACGATAATTTTTATCTAGTCTTCGTAATATGAACAAATTTATGTATTGTTTACAAACAAACTGCCTAAAGAATCGACGACGTCAGTTACGATGCTTAGTCGAGGGAAAAATCTTCAAATTTTCAGCTAACTGCTTTTAATGATATTAATGCGCATTAAAACCATATTTTTATTAACTGTCTGTAGTTTAAAGATATATTGAAAATAGTATAAATAAATTATTTGCTTCTCTAGTTTCTGATTTTTTTTAACCAAAAATTTTTTGAGTATTCTGGTAGTTTTATGACTTTATTATTCCGCAATGCAGGAACGAATACAAATTATAATTACTTTCAATTTGCAAATGTTTTGAGTAAAACGATACGAGACCTATATGTATAAAATGTTACAACATGGGAAATGGCATGGAAATTAATCCGCAGTTAAATTAAAGTAAAACCTTGTTTATTCAGGATCATCGTTCAGAAGAGCGATCTGTTATTTTAATACCCAAATGAATATTTAAAAGGCTCGCTCCATGACCAAAGTCGGGAGTAACGCTGTGTATATCATTCGTATAAGAGAAAAAAAGTATTTTATTAACTACAAAAATGTCTTATATTCATAAAATACACCACTACAGTAGACATCGATTACGATCACCGTCGGGATCAGAACTGTGACGGATAACCGAAATCTCTTAATACATATATGGTAACTGATTTCACTGTTGTCCCTGGGTCGAAAATGAAATCTTTTAAAGTGAATAATACATACATGTTGTATTTAATTTCTAAAACGATCAATATAAACATCAATTTAAGAGTAGTAATGTACAGAAATGTCTTAGTAAACCTACAAACCCACGACTTGCTTTATAGACCATGACGATTAACGAGTGATGGTTAATCGAAGTTTCACCGTACTTCCAAAATGGGCAAAATTAGAACAGAGCAGTAAAAATGACTCCATTATTTCCATTGAAAGACAAGAACATGACGTTCTGATTTGTTGAGTATTATCTTTTATATAGACGGTACTGATTTCTTAGAAGACTTATCAAACATCCATTTTCCGTTAACATCACTTTTCAAGTCGTTTCAAACTGATAAAAAAATTATTTGTGATCAATCAAAATTCCTTAAGAGGGAAAAAAAAAAAAAAAAAAAAATCCAAACTTCTTTGCCCCCCTTCGAGTTGACCTGTTTGACTTTCCCTTTCAAACGATTACCATAAAGCTGACGCAGAAATCATCGATACTGATAATTATTCCCGAATAATTGCGCAATTAAAATTACCACATAACCTGGCGAAAGATTAATCGCGTCGCTTTAAAATGGTAATGACACTTCATTTTGGAGTGTCACGGCTATTTATTGGTATCGGGACTTAAATAATGCGATGCTTTAAAAGGGAGTAAATAAATTATTTGGATCTATTTTTGACAATAAGTTGCGTGGGACTCGCTAGATTGTTCAAATATTTTACTGTCGGCAGAAACCGCAAAGATCCATTTATGTGCCGTATATTTCCTTCTGGAAAGCTTTCGGAGATATAAATAAATCAAGCAGGGCTAATGCTTTTATTCAAGAACAATTTATTGCCTTTTTTTCTGAATTAAAATGAATCACTTTTTTATGGCCGTGGCCGTAATTTGGTCTCCACAGATGCTGTCATTGATTTGATTAGTTTCGTTCTGAAGCTATACGCAAAGCCAGTGATTCAAGGCCCCCTCTAATCCACGCCGCGCCATTTCTTCGCCAAATCCATTTAGACAGGTTATTCACTGCCGCTCCAAGCAATGCAAATCCATCCATTACCTTTCACTCCAATTCCAGATCCCTGCGTTCACCGATTTATTCGGTGAATCACGCACCTCAAGTATCCCCCTCCATATACAGTACAACGTCGGTTAAACGAACTACTATCTGTGTGGCCCGGCGTTGCACGGGCTATCACGAATAATAGGATATTCCCGGGCGGAGAAAAGTGAGGTCACGTGAGACCTTGGGATCCATATATTTTCATATGCCCCGCCTCCGTTTTTCTCTACAATCCACAAATATTGTCACTCACTTTCCCTAACAAACGTTACGAAGTTAAACACTTAATTACAAAAAAAGAAAGAAAAAAAGCATGAAAACGATTTTTTCCATTGTTAATAAATCCAAACACAGAAGCTCGCTCAAAAAGAAATACCAGCTTCCGTTAAATAAATAAAAAAAAATGCAACACCGGATGCGAAAACTAATAATAGGGGGAAAAAAGAATTCGCCGTGAATGAATTCACCATGCTGCCAATAGATGGCAGCACGTCAATTCATTCATTTTGACGTTTTTAATTAATATCTTTTTAACTAATTATAATTTCGGAATTTAAATAGTCGAAATGGATTCCTTGGATTATTTTCCATCTTTTGGTACTTACGGCTAGTTTCAGGATTCAGTGGTTCGTGAGAAGATAGAAGGACATAGTTACATATGTTTGTTTACCTTCGAATTTTAATAGGATAGATAGGGGGGAAAGTCGTTTCGGAGGACGATTTGTTCGGTTAAGCCATGGTAGCCTATTACTATTTTGCATCTAATTACAGTGTGTAATTCTGAAATGTTTTGAGTGTAACTTGAATTCAAAACTCTATTTGTAGGCTACACGTATGTTCTTTATTAAAGTTAACCCCCCGTCGGATGCAATATTCGCAAGGGCGAGTTCGGATGCAATGCGCCTAACAGGCACAGGTAAACAATATCGTAATTAATATTTTTAATATCCATTAATTTTAATTTAAAATCATTCACTGACCTTCTTGGGAGATAGTGGGGATATCGTTGCAAAAAAGTCTCTCCTTCGCGATTATTTAGCACGCAGTGCAGCACGTGTTTCGTGGATGTGAGATTTTAGAGGCATTTCGGATAACCCCGGTTTCAGTTAACCGCGGTTTTACTGTATGTCGCGGGAAAACCAGTGGGAGAGTCTATAATTTTAAAGTAATATTTTGAATTTTTATTGATATCTTGAGAAGTAATATAGTTATTGACATAGAATCTTTTGGTGTAATAGTATGAAGTATTCTACATTTTCTGCGCTGATAATTTTGAGTGCATGGAATATTTTAGCAAATTTGATGCCTAAAAATTTTTGTATTATAACACTTGAAAATTTTAATGGTAATCGATGCAGAAGCTAAATTTATACACCTGTGCAAAATTTCAGCGTATTCGTACGTAATAGAAGTTTTGAAGTTACATTAAATTTTCTATATTCGCCGTAAAACGATAAGGAAGCATCATATATATTACGACAACGTTATATTATTAAATATAATTTTTGC
>BGPR01004577.1:80145-109374 GCA_013235015.1 Araneus ventricosus | reverse complement strand
TTGCGTTTTGTGTTTCTGCTCTTAATATTTTGGTGTTTTGTGTTTTTAATGTTAAGCTTTTTGTGTTTTTGCTCTTTATCTTTTTGTGCTTTGTGTTTTGCTCTTTATCTTTTTTCGGAGTTCATTGTTGTAAACGATGATTTTTAAATTGTTCTGCTCACCCCTTGGGGTTCTTTGTAAATTCTTTTTTTAGTATAGTTCATTTCTTTTGTTTCATGTTCCCATCCGGCCTGTGGAAGGCCTTACACCCTTTTGGGTAGGCTGGGCCGGGGTGGGTTGTAAATAAATAAATGTACTAATATGAATTTAGATGAATGCTTACTTTGGTTATGAAGTTGTTAGCCAGATTCGACTGACTCTACATAACACTTGAATTTTCATCGTACCCGGAAATCTCTTATCAAATAGAAATAATCAAATCCATCGAATTGATGTACATCTCTTAAATTTATACGCCTTGATCGAAATATCATTATAGACCGTCTTTTTCACTCACTCGTTTATGAATTGTGAAATAAAAGAGTATTGAAATCGTCAAAAATTTAACCTTGAGATTATGACGAATCCCCAAGCTTTAAACGTTCCTCAGTCCGAAAAAACTATTTTTGTGTCAAATCACAAATTGAGGTGAACATCATGGTACTTACTAAAGTGAACATTGTACATTGCCTACTTTCCTATTATACACACACATCTTAGTGCCTTTTTTTTCTTGGCGAATTTTCTTGGCGCGCCGAATCTCCAGCTTGGCTTTAGAAAGCGTTAGGAAAATCATGGTGCGTATAAAGCCGGCAATTCATCTGTACTCCACCCCATTCCATTTCTGCCAAGACTGTTTTTCCCCCACCCATTCAAGTCGAAAAATCAGGCACCTCATTCACTTGAGGCTCCAAAGTGCGATACCACCGCATTTCTCCCACACCCCACGGCGGATTTCCGATTTTACTTTTAACTTGATCTAGCCTCGAAGCGAGGTCTCAATCTAGGCAGACCTTTTGATCTTGCCGCTACCCTCGTTCGAGGCCCCAAATTCGAAATCTGCGCATGAAGTGTTGGATTTAGAGTTCCTTGAGCTTCCCCAAGCCGCCATGCCTATTTCCATCTGTTTCAAAAACTAACGATTGCTTTTTCCTCCCCGTGTTCCAAAAATTCCATTTTGTATTAGATGTGAATGACCCGCTCAACCGAGCACAGATGCTTTGCACGGGTCAGCCAGTTTTTGGAATTATACTTTGCTGTCCGCCTGTGAACGCGATAGCTCAGAAACGGCGACAAATGAAATAAAATACGGGGTCTTAACCATTAATGCCCAAATTGTATATTTTCAATAATATTTTGTGTATTAATATTTGGTTATGGTACAGGAATATTGTAGATCTGCATGAGGATTTGAACTATCAGTCTAAGGAAAGAGATCCAAAATGTACACTAGATTCTCTACTGTATATAACGAAGATAAACACAAAATGCAGTAAATAATGGCTAGAGCATTTTTTTTTAAAAATGAGAAAGGAGTTATTTAATGTATTTGTATGAAACATTACTCCTTTTAGATGAAATTCAGAGGCAGACGCGCAAACAGCTAGCATCCGTTTAAATCCAGTAATATTTTATTAGGACTCTACATTTATTATCTTAATGAATGAAAGATGATTTTCAAATGGTATTTTAAGTAGATCGACGCCCTGACCAATTTTCAGAAAGTGCGCGCAAAAGCAGCGCGTGTCAACACGAAGATTACCCTGTGCAAAAGAGAAAGAGGTGGCAGTCAATCCTTTTTATATTGTGAGAAAATGGAAAAAGTCCAGAACGCTACAGGCGGTTGGATCTGGACTTCTTGCGCTTAAAGAGGCAGTTATTCTTATACTAGGTAAAAAAGGCTAGGATTTGAATAGAAAAAATAATATAAATAAGGTCTAAATTAAAAGGCGTCTTTATTTAAAAAGTAGGTGGCGTTAAAAAGAATCAATTTAAAGAAGATGAAAAAGTTAAATTATTACATGCATATATATATATATATATATATATATATATAGACGATCGTATAAACTTTCATAAATAAGCAAATAGTCGCAACATCCGTGATAACAATTCATGTTCACGTGATACACGTCGAGTGCGCAGTACCAAGTTCATTTTGGAATCCATTTACGCATCTTGCATTTCCTTTTGGAGTATCACTTCTCAGCACAGCCTGAAGTAACCAGCAATTAGATGTTATATGACAGAATGACGCCCCATGTCCCTGTGCCTGAAATGTTATATGACATTTTTCATCTGTCTGTGACGTCATATTAATTGAACCCAATATCAATGACGCCACTTATATTAAATCAGGGACGCGGTGGTCTGGTGGTAAGGTCTCAGGCTCGAAACTGGATTCAACCGAAGAACCACCATGTAAGTAGGCCTGGTGCAGGCTAAATCCGTCGGTGTCAAACGTCCTTCTGCTGGTGTGGTGCAACACAACACACCCCGACCCAGCCTACCCTACTGGGGTTAGGGCATTAAAGAGCCGGAGGGGAAGAGAACCGATCACCATCAGCAGGAGGACGCAAGCCCTACTCGTGATTATTAAAAATAATTCCTCATAAACACATACTACACTCCGCAACATGGGTGGAAATTAAATACATATAAACATACATATGAAAGTTTCATATTACAAGGACTCATACAGACAAGGCGACAATACAACTAACAGTATATGGAGTGAAGCTTATTTACTAATAAAGATTTACCATGGCCGGGAAAAACAGACAATACATTCCTAATTTTAATTACCAATGGCATTCCACTCATAAAATACAATATGTGACATGCAAAAAAAAGCCAACCCCAAACCACACTCAAAACAGACACTGTCAAATTATATCGAACCAAAAATCGAACAACGCACAAACACAAACAAAACTCTACACACAAAAAGAATTGGTAAACAATTTTTGTGCTGGTGTGGTGCGGAAGTTCCGAGAAAGGGTGCCGGTTCAGGTGCCGTCTTTGTCTTCTGACCATGGGTAATAATTGCGAGGTCCGTTCCAAAATAGCCCTCGCGTTGCTTTAAAACGGGAGGTATAAATGTAACTAAATTTAACAATATTCTATTAAGTTAGGAAATTCTACAAATCAATGAATAAAAATACAAATCAAATCTAAGAATTGGCCTTAATTTAGATACTTCTTTTACCATTTTAATTTATCAATTTATCAGATTATTGTTAATTTTCATATTAAAGTATATTCATTCATCAATACAAAAGTCCCAAACATATTGATTAATATCTGAATAAACTAAGGTATTATTTGAAGCGAGATAAATAAATCAAATTAAGTTTTAAAATTCCCATGTAATTAGCAGTCTATTCTTAAATCTATTCTGTTATGTTTCATAATTACCAGAGGTAATAAAATCTATGAATCGCATCTCTTCAACAATTTTTCCTCGAAAAATTTCAAGTGCATTAATTAATTAATCTTTTTTGATTAATTAATATGTCTAATAAAGTCTGATTGCTCAAGCCCTACCTATTCTTCACGCTCATTATACTGAAGAATGTTTTATAAACATTGCATAATTTAAACATTTCTTGTACATTTACTTGCTTAGTTTTTTTTAGTGTTCTTCTCAGTCCCAGTTTAGGGATGTAATTTTTCATTCTTAAAGTGATGTGCAAACCGAATTTTCGTAAGTTTCAAATTGAGAAACTGCTCTAGTACTTTTAAGATGCAGTTAGGAAAAAAGGAGAAAATAAATTAAGGAAACATAAGAAAAGAAAATGAATGCTTTGATATAGTTTTGAAGAATATTGTGTTCTTGTACTTATCCTGCATGAAAATTAATGATTTTCGTAAAAAGTTTATGAATTCCTGGCCATTTTCTGAATAATTGAGGATAACTTAATTTATTTAAATTTGTATGTTTGTCTTTATTACTAAGGATACATGATATTAAGTTTATTACATGGAAATATAAGTGTGGTGTAAAAATGTGTTATTATTTGAACAATATTCGAAGAAATATTTATAGTACTCTGAATTGCTTATTATTTCGTTCATGGCATTGAATCCATAGAGAAATCTTTTATTAATTCAATCTCAATTAAATTATAAGTATTGATTAATTTAATCAATACTTATAATTTCAATCAAGTTTAGTTTCGATAATATTTTGAATTTTTCACAAACACATTCACTCAAACACTTCATGACTTCCTTTCTTACAAACGTTTATTAATTTTATAGCTAAAAGTGAGTTTTAAACCAAACTGCTACAAACTATGCATCGTCCAAATTTCGTCTTCATAAAGTGCTATCATATTGTCATTTCCATAATAAGTTTCAATACTTCAGATATGAGAATCAATATGAGCTAAAAGCAGGAATAAAACTATCTGGCTCATTCCGCCGGAGCATCACTAGTATCAGGGTTCTCGACCAGGTGGCTGTCTGTCAGTTGACTGCAGCAGACGCGACCAAACAACTCTTACTCGCTTCCTTAGTGGGCATATCAGAAGTTTGACTTGCTCTGATAATTCTAAGCGTTTTTAGATCTGCCCAAAATGTACTGCAGAACAGACCACACCTGATCATATTCTTGCATGCCTGGGGCTTTCCCAACAGGGTCTTGTTTCTGATCCTCTATTGACTTTGGATTTCTTCAGGGTGCATAGGCTCATGGACCTGATATAGCTCTGCTGATTTTCGGGGGTCATCAACAACAACAGCAAGAGATCTGAGAATAATACATAAATGTAGCTCAAAAACTGTACTCAAAATGTAGTAAAAAACGCACACGCACGAATAAACAGATTGAGAGAAAGTCAACCTTTGACTGATTTAGTTCAAAATTTGATACAGATCTACAATTCCAGTAATATAACCATACGCCAAATTTCATTCATCTGGATCGACATGTTTTTGAGTTATATTGTTTACATTCACGGACTTTGGATGTCGGATTTTGTCCGACATTTGTGTAAAGACTGCGTACCAAAATTCATCTTTTCGACTTGCATTGTCGAGTAATCGTTTTTCGCATATTCATGCACACAGACAAACAGTTATAACTCCAAAACTTTTGATTTAGGATTCAGAAGGGTCTAAAAGCGTAAATTCATCAAAATCTCAAGGTTAAATTATTTGGAAATTACAACACTTTCTATTTGCATGCGAAAATAGGGCCGCGGTGGTTCAGTGATAAGGTCCCGGCCCCGAAGGCTCAAGGTTCGAAACTTAATTTATCTGAAGATCCGACATGTTTGTGGGCTTCGTACATGTTAAATCTGAAATTGTTCAAATGTCCTCTAGGTGGTGTGGTGCAAAAATACCCGCACTGGCCTGATCTACCCAAGGCCGGTAGAGGACCAGCATGTGGAGGACGGGATTTATTAGGTACAATAAAATGATACAGACATTGCCCGAACAGGGGCAGTACTTTTAAATAGGGACGTGCCAGCTCAGGTGCCGTCCTCATAATTTAACCGCGTTTTAAATTTATGAGGCTTGTCCTGAAATAGCCCTCTGGCTGCCTCAAGACGAGACGTTAATTTAACTAACAAGGTCAACACCAGGTACATGGGCCACAGTTTTTTTTCAAATTTTGTATATTTGTAGTAGTGCCTTAGGACTATACGACATGCAAGCCACAAGTTCTACAACTCAGTAATTTTCAAGAAAATCGATCGAAAACTTAAGCGGGTAGAATATCAACCAGTTCGCTGAAACTTAGTGCGAGATGACGGCGTAGAGTGGTTAGCTCCGGAGCTCCGTAACTGCTGGATCGCCGAATCGTGTCCACACTGAACGCTTTTTTAATACCATTTAAATATTTTATGACGAATAATATATTTTAAACGAATGGATATTTATTGAACTTTCAACAGCGTTTAGTAATTCTATTTTTTCTTAAAATAAAAACTTAATTTTTATTATAACTTCATTCATCACATTATATGATTCGTAATTAATATCAGCCAATTTGCTTCAGCTGTACTAATGAGATGGCGGCATATAATGTGACGAATAAAATTATAATAAAAAATAACTTTTTATCTTGCAAAAAATTAGCAGAATTACTAAACGCCGTTGAAAGTTCAATAAATATCCATGCATATAAACGTAATTATTCGTTATAAAATATTTAAATGATAGGTTGAAAAAAGTGCAATCTGGCGATCCAAACAATTACGAAGCTCTGAGGCTAACCATTCGACAGCCGCCATCTCTGTTTAAATTTGCAGCGAACTGATTGATATTCTATCTGCTAATGCTTTGGATCGATTTTCTCGAAAATTACTGAGTTGTAGAACTTGCGGCTTGCATGTTGTATTGTCTTAAGACACTACTACAAATGTACAGAATTTGAAAAAAATCGGTGACCCATGTATCTGGTGTTGCCCTTGTAAACTAAATTAAACTGTATACGAAAAAGTAAAAAAAACATTGATAAAACCCTATATATTTTTTTATTATAATTCGACCATCGGAGTTGACAGGACAGTTGTCCGCTGAACTTAGTTTAGTGATAATGCACACTACACAACTAATTAACTGTCTATTTGACTACAAGCCTTTTCTCGAAATCTTTTAGAAAACTTTCACCCATCAATCCACTTCATTTCATCCCTCGGAAAATATTTATCACATGAAACCAAAAACCTCATCCAAAACTCCCCCAGATTTAACGATGAAACGCACGGCAGCGCAAATCAACATCACCCAATTTCAATAAAACTTTGTTGCTCCTCATCCGTTTAGCGCTCCCTGGTGTTGAAATCCGGGACACACGAAGCGAATAGTTTTGTCCGGATCCCCAGCAGTTTGCTCATCGCTCTTCATCTAGCACTCCGGATTAAAAGAGAGCCGGACACAAAGGAAAACACCTCCGGTCTTCAGTTTCCTACCCACCGAATTTGAGAGTTTCCTGCGT
This sequence comes from Araneus ventricosus, assembly GCA_013235015.1. Taxonomy (NCBI): domain Eukaryota; kingdom Metazoa; phylum Arthropoda; class Arachnida; order Araneae; family Araneidae; genus Araneus; species Araneus ventricosus. The sequence continues at coordinate 102,446 of BGPR01004577.1, read as the reverse complement.
TTTTTGGATGGTGTCGGGATTTCGAGGGAATACACTACTTTTATTAGTGTGAGAGTTTTGTTTTATTCAAGTCTTCTTCAGTCTGTACTTTGGATTACTTTTTAAAAAAGTTATTAGAATGTATTTGCTGTTAGTTCTTGGATTGCTGTGTAGGGGAATACTTTCTCAAGCTTATAATATATCGGGTAAGTTGGTTGTAAATTGTATTTTAAGTAGTTGGTAGAGATTTTTCTTGTTTCTTTGAGTTTGTTAGTGCTGTTTTCATTTTTATTTTTTCGTATTACAGTATATTTTTAGGAAGATAGTGTAGATATGAAATTAAGGCTTAGATCCTTCGATTAAAAGCTATGTAATTTCGTTTAAAATATTTGTTACTGACTTTTAAGATATGTTAAAAATTTATGGAAATATGGAAAAAGAACAGTAATTAATAGCATAATAAATATAGAATAATATATAATTAAACTGTTTAGTAATAAATGAAGCGGAAAAAGGGGCTAAATGTAACAAAGAAATAGATAAAGTGGGTTTAATTGAATTGAAATGTGTTGCCGAAAATATAAAGGTTGGTATTAAAAAAATTTAAAAAGTATTATTCACAAAGACGCCATGTTGTTATAAAAATAATTTTTAAGGGCAAAGCAGAGGATTGACAATTATTTTCTTAATTTTAATAAAAAAACTATATTTTTAATGAAAATTTATTCAGCAGTAACTTAAAACATAATTTAAATTACTTTAATCCTCTTCAAATAATTTTTTAAGTTACAAATGATTCAAATTTTTTGCGTTTGATTACGTTTTATTCATTTTTTAGAGTAATATTTCGATGAACCAGAAAAAATATGAAATCGTTCTTCACTTAAACTATTTTTAATCCTTAAAAAAACAATGAGTAAGTCTCCTAAAAGGAGAGAAATATCTACGTTGCTTGAATAAAAAAATGGCCGAATTCAGTGTTTTGAATGGAAAATGCTAATACCTGAATTCTATTTAACAGATGGAAATAATTTATTTTTCACATTTAAAGAGAAGTAATAACAAAGACACATTCATGCGTTTTTCATATATGCGAAGGAGATCAGAAAATATTAATTATTTTTCTCTTACAATTATAAATTCTTTCCATTTATCTTAAAACGCAATTGTTTTAAAGGAAAATGTTAATCTTTTTCTTAATTTAATAATAAAACCTTATTAAAAAATGTTTGTAGAATATTCTATATGTAAATAACATTGAAGAAAGGTAAGGTAATATACGTTTATTAGAAGGTAATATCACACTCGGTAAAATATTTTAACGAATAATTATTGTTTTTGAGATTTAAATTGCAAAAACTGTTAATAGTATGAAATATACGTTAATTTCGAAATTCTGTATTTTAAATTTTTTAATCAACTTCTTTCTTAGGACATTTAATTCAATTAGCATTATATACTTCATACCATAAATGTAAAGCAATGTTGGAACAGTATTTTAATTTAATATTTCAGTATTACAAAGCATAATATTTGAAAGAAATATAAACTTTCTTTGTTTTAAAAATTCATTTTTTAATTTTCATTCATGGCTATAATTCAGTTTTCTTATTTATTAATTTCATGTTAATATCTGTTTGTTTCTGTTAGCAGTAAAGGTAATTTTATTATAGATATATAAGAGCATCTGGTAATTGCTGTTTAAAAAGTTTTAAAAAATTCCCAAGAAATTACCTGAATCTTATACTTAACTAAGAGTAACACCTATCCTTTTTGTATATTTCAACTTATTGACGCTTGAAATTGGTTTCATATTGTTTATCAAAATATTAACAAAAACAATATAAACTATATTTAATTTATTTTTCAAAGTAGTTAAAATTCAACATTGAATATTAGAATTCTCTTTGCACTTTTACATGATTTCTTGTATAAAAATGAAATAAAATTTTAATTTTTAAATAACAATGCGATTAATATTTTATACGAAATATATATCCGTTATCATACGTATAATTAAACTTGAAAATGTTCAAAAAGTTCGACTTCTTAAATTGTGTTTATCAACATTTCGTGGATTATTAACAATTTTATTTGAATTTGAATAAAAGGACAAAACCGAGGTATAAAATCAAGTGTTATGGAAAAATGAATACAGCATATTATACAATAATGCAGTAAATTTCAGCCAATATTGGGTTATTATTAAGTAGGTTTCTGCAAGATCTACGGTCGCAATACTTTTTTTAATGCTTACTGTATCGCAGCTGAAAACTTATCTGAAAGTACGAAATTATAGTTTTCAGAATTTATATAAAAGTAAATCCTTACTCAGGATATCGACATTTTCGACAGAAAGACAGTCGTATAATTTATCTTTGACTCGTGAGATCACTTACTTGTTACTTCTGTGCAATCAGCAGTATGTACCACAGTCAGGTTTATCGAGATGTCTCTTTCATTAGATACCTTGCCGTTTTGGTATTTGGTGAAGCAATTCTGAATGTCTTTCTGTAGAAAGCTATGAACAACCGCATCACTGTTGTATGACGTAATATGTGTTTCTACTCATTTCGGAGATTTAGAAAGATCTTCATGAAACTAAACAACTTTCGTTTATAGTTCTAACATTTTAACGTTGGACTATGTTTCTCCCATTAGGATCCCAGGAAGGAATTTTATTCACACGCCAAAACGCCGCAAAAAACGTTGTATGGGAGATCCTTTATATCTCGTTAACTACTTATGTTAAAACCATAAATAATGTCTTATTTTAGAGATAAAGGGTAACAACAGAAGTTACAAAAAAAATTGAAAATCGGTATTGTAGTTCAGCGACTACTGAATCACAAAGTTGGGCAAAAATACGCATGAATTGGTGACGCGATCCTCTATATCTCGGTAACTACATATGTTAAAAACATAACTAATGCCTTAATTTAGAGATAGAGGGTAACAACAGAAGTTACAAAAAGAATTTGAAAATCGGAAAGAGTCACGCGAGTAAAGTAGTCCTACGCCTTTAACATCAGTGGCTGTCTGAAAAAGACAGCCTCCCGTCATTTTTTTTTAAATAAGTGAATTAATTTTAAATATATCAGGATTACCTTTGGATTATTTAAGTGGGAGTAATGACATTCTATAGTTTCCTCCAAATTGCTAACTTGAGTAGTCATTAAATATAACTAACTGGGATTTGTGAAATATCTAATTTCTGAACCTTCTTAGTCAATTTTTATATTCGCTTATAATAAGACATTGAAATACCACAAAGAACTACTTAATTGTAAATGATTTATTACAAAATCATAATTTTTCAAATGTTTTCGACCTGCCTAATTTCCAATCAGTCATTATGCTTAGTCAGCGAGTTATAGCAAATTACCATAGAGATACACCTAAAATAAATAAATACAGATACCATCAAGTCTCAACAATATCTGAAACTGTACCTATCAGTTCCAGAACACGCATACAGTCAAGGGATTCAAATAAAAGAAGGGACATTTTATTTAATTTTTATAAGATGTCACCTCTTTTATTTGAATCTGATGACTGTATGCGTGTTCTGGAATGATTTTATTTCATTTTTTGATAAGATCAAGTTCTGTAGCTGGTAATTTATAATTGCGTGATCCTTCTGAAATGATTATTGTAGTTCTATATATTGTTGCTTCTTACAGCCTATATAGTAGCAGCAATGTATAAAACTGCAATAATCATTCCGGAAGACCGTTGCAAAGACGAAAATTCGAATAACAAAACGGCATTTTACTTCGTTCCTGATAAGACCAAACATTGTAGATAATGGTGGTAATTCTCTTGATGGTCATCCCAAATGGTTTCGTCTTAGGGAACTTTTGGGGAAGTATTGTATGCGGACAATAGCTCTAAATTGTGGATGAGCTATTATTATGATGGAAAATTATTATGACATTTTCCCTCACCTGAAGACATTATGCGAGAAGGTTGTTATATAGAGAATCTTAATAACGAATTCCCCAAATGCAAGGCGTCTACAGAAAGTCTTCAGTTTCATTTGCTGGTGAATAAAATGGAAGACTCTGCTGACGAAGCTAAAGAGTTAAAGATGGAATACGCATAAAAGACTTAATTCTGCTGTGATAAAGCATATAGAAGCATCTCTATTCTCTAAATTGTGCGAAAATTATTCATAAATGAGAAGTTAATATTAACACACCAGAGAAGGTAAACGTATAAATTAGTTCTTTTCGAATTACCCAACATCAAAATTTTAATTCAAGAATTTGATTGAAGCACTAGTTCAGATAAGTTGGACCTAATAATAAATGTCTGCAGAATACTTTCACTTTTTCTTTTATGGAATACAAATTATCTAGAGAGGGCATAGTTGTTATTCATTTATCCATTACTATTTTTTTGGAGTTTGCATCTAATTCGTATACATTTACACAATGTGTTAACTCTGTTTTAAAATTTTCTTCTAACAAATTACCTCTAGAAGATTAAAACAGTGAGAAGATTTATGAAATAACATATCTTTTACACTTAAATTGCGCAAGCCTTTTAACTGTACTCACACTGCACAGTTACTGACCTTAACATTTTTCAAGAAATTACCATATCCGCCCTAAAGTTAACCCTCTCACACCGAGCGAGGCGGTCCCGGGCTGTCTAAAAATTTCCCCTTAACAGCGACGAAAGCCGGTCTGAGGCGATTGGCTTCTTTTGAGGGGAGGTGAGGTTCTGAGATCACTTCGAAGATCAGCACGGTAGGGGATCCAATTATGTATGCCAAACACAGCCCATTTCCGTGCGCCTTAAGGAAAAGTTACAGCAGGGGGAGGGATTGTGGGGTAAAGGACCACCCAGATTGGGAGAGTCCAATTCATGTCGTATGCTCCCAAAAAGGCCCGGTTTTAAAGGGGCTAGAAGAAAAAAAAGTCGCCTCGGAATTAAAGAGTTAAGGCTACACAGTACCCTTTTCCAAAACTTTTTTTTGGAGACGGTAATAATAAAATAAATAATTGACTTTATTTTTAGATTGTATTGATAAATTGATTCCGATTTAAAAACTTCATTTTTAGCAAGATCTATTATTTTAAAATTTTTTAAAAAATGCAATTTTTAAAGTTTTTTAAAACTCTTATAAAATTCTTAATTTTTAATATTTTTCTGTTATTTCAAGTGAATTATATTTCTTGTATTCTTGGGAACAAAAGTTAGCATGGGATTGACGATCTGACTCTTTTTTAATTTTTGATAGTTATTTTTTGTGATAAAACCTGAGAAAACATGAAAATTCTAAAAATACCAACTTTGACCTTTTTTAAAAAATAACTAGCACTTTCAGGCTTAATTCCATGCTCATTCTTACAGAACATATATAAGAAAGTATCTACAAAAAAATTCAAGACTCTATCTTGCACAGAAAAAAAGCCTTTGGGAATAGAAAACACTTGCATCGCTAAAAATAAAAGTCTGAGAAAAATGCATTTAAGTTTGTAAAGGCATGGAACAGAAGCTAATAATGCTTGTAGAGCTCTAATTTTTTATTATGTTATTTCCCAACTTATAAAATGCACTAAAACACTATTTTAACTCAATATGATTGAATATATTTTTTCCTATTTGAAATATTATGTAATTAGTCTGCCAGAACATTCTTGTCTTTTCAAAACATTCGGTCTCTTAACAATTCGATAACTTTTCGGTAGTGGCATTTTCTCAACAGAAAAATGAATAAAAAAACAATAATATTGTACTGTAAAGCTTCTAAATAAAATAAACTTTGTATAAAAATTAGTATTGGTCTTGAAAAAGTCGTTTTTATGAATATCAGTTAGGTAGTAATGAGAACTCAGTAAGAACGCAGAATATAAACAAACAGAAGCGTTTTGGGTAGTTAACAATGACGTTATGATAACCATTTCACCCAAGGAATTGATTTATTCACAAAATATTTTTAATTAATTTATTTTAAGAATGGGAAAATGCTTCAAAATGAAAACGAAACTAACCACTCTGTCAAATTTTGAGACTGATAACACTCAAAAAACTTCAAAATCTTTAAAACTATTTGGATATCAGATCTAAAATTTGGAGTCAAGTTTCCCAATCGTATGGGCCGTCGAAAAATACAAAAAGAAAAAAAAAATTGGCAGGCACTGTGCAACCTTAAAATATTGGAAAACAACACTAAATTCCTCTAAACAATGCCATATCGTGTTCACCTTCGGTTCGTGTTCGTTTTTAATTTTAAATCACCGTACGGCCGGCAAAACAATATATTTAAAATAATTGGCAAAACCAGAAGACCAGCCACCCAGCCCCAACCATTGGACTTATTTCGACAATTTTTATTTCATATGAAAGCTTATGACATCTAGATTTGTCATCAAGGGTTGCCTGTGACCCATCACACTACATTTACGGTATATATCGCAAAATGTGGTAACTCTCTAATGATATGAACAGCAGCTCACGCGCTGCTGATATTGATATAACAAATATTTATACTTTTATTTTCAGTTTGGAACTTGGCGCTTTGTTCACTGACGATCAAATTGATCAATGTTCTGTATTTTACAAAATTCATCGTTTTTCTTATTAATTGTATTTTGAATTATTATTATAACGGCCTCTAGATTCATTTAATGGATCATCCTATTTCAGCTTCCTGGCATCCAATAGTGACATTAAGAAGTTAAGTCACAAATTACCTAAACTATTGATTTTGAAACCTACTAGCGGTAACTCAAAATAAAACTTTGGCAGCTTCTGCAACCGCCAATTTATCTCGCCAAGTTGCAACCATAGCTACAGGCTATTAATATTACGGGCGAACAGCTGGTCGCTGAAGGCGGCTAGTATAGTCTTTGTTAGCCGATAATGAATTGTAACCTAAGACTTTTTTGTTTTTGTTTGGAATACAAATCTGAAATCACTTTTAGAAACATAAAGAAACTGTAATTTTTAAAAGCCTTTTGAAGTCGGATTTATAGATGCTGGCGGAGCGTTATACCAAATATCGACTGTGAGTCAAATGTTCATTAAAAAAACACACCTGCTCATTTCATGTTAAATTGCGAAAACATTCACTCAATTTACAACCGAATCGTATTAAAGGAATAAGGCAGGCAGACTTACAAAAAATGACTTTTTTTGGATTCATGATTTAGATCTCGACGATCTCAAGATTTAGATCTCGACGATCACAGTGTTTTGTCTATAATATCATATACGAGAAAGTTAAAGAAACCCAAGCAGTTTATTTGACTTGAAATAAGGATGTCAGTTATTTAACTAAAATTAAATAACTGGGATAAAAATATTCCAGCTGATTATACAAAGAGTGCGCAGAGCACACAAAGAGAACTCTCTCTGTCGAACTGTTGAAGAATTACCTAATCTTGGCAGCATTCCATCTGTGTCGGAAGGAATTTTAAACATACCAAAACGGGTGACAAAGACGAATAGAGGAGTGTTCTCAACATGCCAGGTGGTTTGGGGGAGATCGGATTTAATTATAACGTGCAGGAAGCTGATTTGAAACTTTCAAATTGGATTTTCTAGGTACAATGAATGTGAGTTACTGCGGAATTATTTCATAAAAATAATAGTTGTAAGAATCGTCTAGAAACTCAAAATTTCAATCTAAGTCAGCCAATAAATATATCTATCTGTACAATGCAGTGGTCGGAACCTGTGGGATGCGAAATACAGAAACGAGGTCGTTAACTGAGACGAAAAAGAGTAAAAATTAAAAAAAGAAGTAATTACCGAAACCGAAGTAGAAAGACACACCTAGTAATTTCGTAATTAATTTTCGTTAAAAGCTAACTACAAAACATTAAAATATAAGAATTTTAATAAAATGTCACCTTTATAAAAATGGAAAATACACATCAGCAATATCTAAAGTATTTTTACACTAATTAATTAGAATTCTTAGATTAATTAGTGTGGGTAGGACGAAATTGAATCAAAATCAGAGAAATGAGAACGTTATCAAAATTATCGGGAAAAACTGAATTCCAGAAATTAAATGTTTAAGCATCAGTGATTTAAATTATAGAATAAATTAAGATTTACCTTCAAAACATGTTAATTTGCAGTTACGTATGTTTGGTGTTTTTATACTCATATTTTAAAAAAAAATTGTAACTTATTTGTTAATTTGTACCAAATTTTTATAAGATATCCAAGCTCTTTTAGCATCGAAAATTTTATCCATTTTCTGTATTTATAACGAACAGCTTGTTAAAATATGGTGTTACTATTTGAAGTGATATTCGCCTCCCCTCAGTGCTGTGCCAGAATTTCTTCTTATACAGGTTAGTGTACTGTCCTACCGCCAGCAGAAAAACCTCGACAGGGTTGCCGCAAGTAGACGAGTCGAAGAAAGGAGGTAAACGGGTATAAAATCAACCGCAACATTTGGCGAACAAAGCACACTTCGTTAGGTGAGGAATTCCTTTTCGACCGTAGTACAAAGCGAAACGAGACTTCCGTCTGCTCTATCTGCGCCAAATGAAATAAAGCCCTTTCCTTCACCCCCAAAATGCAGTAGAATATCCCGTTTCCATGACGCCTGCCACAGGCAGGTCTGGTGTCTAGGGTTTTTCTCTTGGCGGTAATACAGTAACTGCTATTCCACTACAGCATTTCAGTTTCACTTCCTTCGTGTAGAGAATTTGTGGTTTACATGCATGTGTTTATCTTATCATATTATAACAAGTGTAATCGCTGTATTTATTGCTAATGAATGAACAGGTAAGCTACAAGGGTGGTCAAAAGGGATAAGAGACCTGATTTGAAAAGGGGGAAAGTACTTTCTTGTTTCTTCTTCAATACAGTCGAGTCCCGCTAATGCTGACTGTATTTGACGGACCCTGTCCGGATCAACGAAAGCCCGGATTAAGCGTAATCTGTCTTAAAATACACGTAATACAAGGGGACCGTTCAAATATTACGTAAGCATGTTTTTGGTAATTTTTGACCCCCCCCCCCTTGTCAGCAAAAATTAGAAAATCGCAAAGCCCCTCTCATAATTACGTAAGCAAACTGCAACCCCTCGTTCTTTCTTTATTTTACAAAACGTATAACAGTAATAATCTAATTTTAAAAAATTTAGGATTTAATTCAAATAAAAAAACTCTAACTCGGCTTAAAATGAAAAAAAAAAATTAGGATTTGCGGTTTGAGAATATTTGTTATTTTATTTTATTTCCGCTTTCAATTAGATTGCTTTTTTAGTACATGCTAAGAAGATGTATTGTTTAGCAACGGATTCGGAAACCCTTTGCGCATGCGCCGGGCGGAGTTATTTCCATCAAAATAGGGGAAAGTGAAGACTGGAAGTGTGATGTTTACATTTTACTGGGCGTGATCTAACAAAAAACTCCGGAAATGCGCTCATATGACTAATTGCCTGACACCCCTTTCCGGTGTAAAATCGTCTAAAAGTGGTGGTCTCGGAATCCGTTGCTGAACAGTAACTTCAAACTTTATATATAGGAGTATATTTTTTTTATAAACGAAATATTCAATGAGTTTCAGGTTTGTTGTAATATGTTTATTAGTGCTTTCCTGGAAACTCGTATTGTCACAGTACAACATATTGGTCCCTTTCTTTCCAATCTCATCATTGGAAATAGTAGCAAATTCTCAGAAATAAACCTCATGCATCAAAGATTATTATGAGCTGTCACTTCCAGCTATTATAAAGAAAAGATACTATTATCCATTGTGTTCAATGCACATTCATCCTCTCTATCGTTTATGATTTTCTTGTGTGGTTAAAATGCTTGACCTCAGAACATGATTGAAAAAAAATTAAGTTTAATTTTCTTTTGCCATATTTAATTTTTTTTTGAAATTTAATTTTTTAATTAAATTATTTTTGGAAGTTACAAGAGATTTTCGGAAATACAGTGATTTTAATGCCTTACGTAAGCATCACTCATACCCCTTCTCCCCCCTTGTCAGCAAAAATAAGCAAATCGTAAGCCCCCTCGCCCCCTTAGGTGCTTACGTAATATTTAAACGGCCCCAAGTTTTAGATATGTTACACTATAAAAATCGATTTTTTTTTCATAAATACATGTAACTTTTCCAACAGCTTAATTTTAGTTTCAATACCACTGTATACATACACCCAAGTTTTTAACCTACGAACTGATGTAGGGTTAACAAGAACTAATGTAGAATATTTACATCCCGTCCGGGGGCCGGATTAGAGGGACTCTACTGTATTTCCTTTTAAATAGGTTATTTAAGGATTTGGTTAGCCCATATTCTAAAGGTTAAACATAAAATTAGAATTAAGTTTTACAAGATACCCTAGAATTAAATATGAAATTATTTGATTTTAGACAAATGGTTTAATGCAGTTTTAAAAAAACTTTTATGAATATAGCATTTTGTTAGAGCTAGAAGATCCGGTTTATTCACAAAAAGCGAAAATTAAAAATTGAGGATTCTGAATCAACATAAATTTAAACACTGCCTGAATTATTTCGTATGTTAATAACGAAAATCAGAAAAAAAACTTCTCTTCATTAGATACAGAAACAAATTAAGAAGCAAACTTTACCAATTATGAATGTCTGGGGGGCTTAATTTCGTGTTAATCAGTACTTCCTTGTATTCTGACAAACTTATCTCATTATAATGTTCAGGAATTACATGTTTTTTTTTTTGCAAATTTTGGATCTATTTTCTTTTCGACCAAAGTATAGGTTGCAAATTTCTCAGCAATATCGTCTATGAAAATAGTTTTACAGCTTTTAGTATCTGAGATACTAATTTTCATAAGTTCTAAAAGCGCCCTCTTCCGAAAAATCCTTCAGCTTGTTCGCCGAGAATAAAATTTAAATCGAATCTCTTATGCGTAATTTGAATCCCTTAACAAAGTCATTTTAAATTTTAAATTGTGATAGACTTTTCTCCCATGCTCTTTTAATGGCCTTGCGCCTGTTTTGTTCATTGTCTACATGAACGTCCTTAATAGAGTGAATTAGCTGTCCTTGTCGTATAACATCTAATCGCACCCTGTCGGTGCCATCTTCACTTTCTTATTCCTCATGAAAAATACACATTCGATTTCAGCATTAAAATGGTGAGGCACATTTTACCTCCAGCAGCATGTTAAGTGTATTAAAACATACTGATAAAATAATTAAAACATATTTTATCTTACTGGATCCTAATATACTAACTATCTTAAAGAATTTTGTTTTCAGATCTTATAGCAGCCGACTTTGAGAAATCACTTGAATTCACACCAATTTCATACTTAAATAAATTTTAAACAACATTTATTTTAAATGCCAGAATATTACTTTCATGCTTCACTCTACTGTAAAAGAATGTTTTATTTATTAAAAATATGAAAACCTTCAACCTGTTTAGAACGTTTTCTTCTATCGAAAATGGAAAGAAACCTCATCTCTTAGTTTTCAATGACCGCTATCATGAAACTTATTCTGGGCGCATTGTTATGTAGACAAAAGAACTGCGAGTGAAGTTCTAATTTGAAATGGCACAAATGTAAATTAAAATAATTCTTTTTAATTGCTCATTATCCAATTCAAAAGTTTGTTTCCGATTAAATATGGATGATGAATTCATGAACTCAAATTTATTTAATATAAAAAGAATGCTTAATCTCAATTTGTACCGGAAGTCCTTTTCATTTGTGCAGCTTCTTTATTTATTGAATCAAATGCTTTTCTTTAAAAAAACTGCTGTTGAATATTGAATTGTATAAAAGATATGCATGATTATTATATGAATACATAAAAACTTAGGGTTATGTACAGTAATATAATTATTTCGCAATTTTATTTAGCTTGACTATTTTCATGTTTGTAAAAATAGAAGTTTGTAATCGATTATTTACTCACTTTCTGATGTGCTAGAGCTCTCAAATTTTGTACACTTCTGCAGTGTTACGAACTGTAATACCGTTTCCCTGCCATGCTGGTCTTACTGTAGGAAAGAGAGATTTACAGAGATTCTTATTGGATGCAAGCCAATGACCAGCCCCTGACCTTGGCTACAAAATTAAGTTTCTAGAAAATACGAGAATTATGGCCGTATCTCCTTTAGGAACCGAGATATAAAGTTTATTCTAGAGAATTCCATGTGACGTCACGCCTTGTCTTAAAACTATATATACCTGATGTGCTCAAACGAGTTAATCTGTCTGGAGATTTGTTCGCAGTGGGAGCTAATAAGCTGATGGACGCTGAGAGCTATTGATAATGTTGTTGCTGTTATTTAATTAGTGATTTGCTGTTTGTTGGTATTACTAATTTATACAAGTGCTCTTTAGTTTTGCTACCTATGCTTTGTTTTTTGTTTAATATTCGTGAAAGAAAGCATCATTTTCCATTATCTCGCTTTTTGGACTACATTCACCGTATATCCACTGGGCGATTTTAGTAACAGTATTACCGATGACAACATGCTATTTTAATATCTTATAAACATATTTATCAGTTCATCGATTGATATAAATTAATTTCGATTTCTTACCGGTGGAGCCACTTGGCAGTAAATTTGACAAAAAAATTATTTCATGATTCCAAAATATTCATAATAACGAATTATAAATTTAAAACTAAATATTACAACTAAATAAAATATTTTAAAAATTCTACTTTTTGTTAGTCTAATAAAAGGGTGTTTTAGAAACTGCTTTTATTAAATTTATTCTTCAAAATAACACTTAAAAAATAAACCCTTTCTTTACTATTTACTTTTCTGTGATGAAAATAATGTAAATTCTTTCCTAAAGAAAGTTTTAAAGAAAATAACGCGAATGCAAATAATGACACAAAAATATTTTTGTAAGGACTTACTTTCAAAACTTGCATAAATGAAAACTCTTTTTTGGCATGAAGTATCAAAATATTATACAAAAGCATAATATTTCGCTGAATAAAGTTTGGCACGTATAGGAGATTTAACTTGAGGATTTCGTCTGAAATCGAAGCAGCAAGCTTCCTATTTTGGATGACACGGAAATGAGACCCTCACATTTTATAGTGGACGGAGAACTTTATACTTGAATATGTTTTCTGAAAAGCAACTCATGATAATGCAATTCTACAAAGTGTATAGAAAGAGAATATGGTTATATTATCTATTATTAAAGCAGAAATTACCCTTCGTTGACATCATCATATAAATGAAGAAATCGCAATTAGTAGCAAATAACCATTATCAAGTATTCACTGAAATATTCAATCCTAAGAAGTAAAAACTGGTCACAGATTTCGCAGGATTGTTTTCATATTAAAAAAGAATCCCTGAAATATTTTAACATTTTAGAAACATTTCATAATATTGCTATTTTTCTGCAATTCGTTTTCTCATGCGGCAATGTGTGTGTGTGTGCAAATATTTTAACACGAGTTTTTTCTTCATTCTTTTTTTAAAAGTGCGTCAATTTTAAATCGAATGCATATAAATTTAATTTTTTAGAAAATTATTTATATCAGGCAACATTCTAAAGGAATCTAAAAATATTCGAACATTTCAGAAAATAAATGGAAATATACTAATCTAAAGTAATTCGCACTATTTTCCCAAATAAATAATGTGAGTTAGCCATGTTACTGATTAAGTTTATAATTTTCATTTAAGAATTTGAATTAAATAGTGTTTTTTAATGGCCAGAGATCTGAAACTAAATAAAAATGTTCCCAAAATTAAAAATTTTAAAATTTCAAGGGAAATTTTTAACGAAATCAATAATAAGTGCTGAGTTTTTGAAATAATTTTCAATATTAATTTTTCATTCAGTAACTTTTAATTTCAATATAATAATTTGATATAAGTCCAGAATAATGATAATATTAATACTTATAGATTAAAGTTTGCATATATTACACTTTTAGTAATTTAATATTAATAAATTTCATAATAATTAATAATAATTTGCATTAATAACTTTTTGGAATTAATTTCATTTATGTTTTTCCATTCAATTCAAATGTGATCTGCGATGATGCGTCTGTGATTCAAGCTCCAGAATTGACTTAGATTATGCAAATTTTAAAACGGGGTTTTCAAATACGAAACTTGTTATTTTCTCTCAGAAACTGAAAAGTGAAGGGAAAATAGGGCTAAGAATTATTATCGCACGTAATTTAACTAGCATAACCTCGAGCAAGTAAAAATAACTTATTGCAAAGTAGCAACAGTAGGTTGTGAAAGGAGTAAAAATTCTTCATAACCTTCAAGCGATGTTAACAGAGAAATACATTCAGTCCAGATCTTTGAAATCAAGAATCCGCCTTTTGAAGATGATAAATTAAGACGTCCGGGGATTGTACCTGTAAGTTCACAAGGAATGTCTCTGTGAGATATATAAAAAGGAAACTAAGGACATCAATTGTAGATAATGTAAAACATTTATTTTGATACCTGAAAACATTTCAGTTCCAATGCGCATAAAATTTTAAAACCATGTTTTCAAATACGAAACTTTTCTTTCAGAAGCTGAAAAGTAATGGAGAAATAAGGGTAGAAATTACTATCACATATATTTTAAGTAATGTAGCGTTAATCAAGAAAAAAAAATTCATTGCAGAATAGCAGGTTGAGCAAAGAGTAAAAATTCCTTCTAACCTTCAGGCGAAAGTTGACAAAGAAATGCATTCAGTCCAGATCTTTGAAATCAAGAATCCGCCTTCTAAAGATGATAAATTAAGACTTCCGTGGATTTTATCCGTAAGTTAACAAGGAATGTCTCAGTGAAATATATAAGAAGGAAACTAAGGACATCAATTGTAGATGCTGTAGAACATTTATTTTGATAAATGAAAACATTTCAAAACATCCTGATAGAATCATTTCTCATATAAGTTGTAATGGGTGACATACGTTTATGCTTGGCAGCTGTTTTAAACTGTCATAATGTAAATAATATTTCTTACATCGTAGACTGCAAGTGTATTACTACCTTGATATCCGAAAAATGTAAAAAATGTAAGAATGGAAATAGGTTTCAGATGTAAAAGGAATAATGTGATGCCTCATGTAAGTTCAATCCAGATGTTATCAAAAAATTTATTGTTGTAGTCGGGATTCACCTCAACGCGTAAAATAAATTTGAAATTTAGGAGCAATTTTTTTTCCTGCTTTATATAATGCTACGTTATGTGTTTGGCTCAGTATATTAGATGCATTTTGTAATAACTGTGAACTCCAGCCTTCAATAAATTCACTTTTTTTCATGCTAGTTTATTAATTCTACTATATGCGATTAAATAGGAACTATATACATATGTACAATTACGATCCACGTTCAAGATTACTCAGAATTACTAACTCGGAGTTCACCTCGAGAACGCCTACAAAGAAGTGCACACTCTGTGCAGAGACCCAATACCATTAATGGCGTCTATCACCTCGCTCCCGTGCGCAACTGTTCTTCTACTTTTCACTGCACCTCCTTCGGCTGACAGCCGGAACAGTTACGTGGAGGTTAGCGGCATGACACATTGGTAAATGTGCCCCTTCCCCAACAAAACTTTATAGTACTGGTAAAGTATTGTAAGAGTAACTAGCCGCCTCCGGCGACCAGCTGTTCGCTATGGTTATGGTTATGCTATGCCCTATGGCCAATACCCTTTGGTTATATTTGAAACTTGGTGAAATAAATTAACGAAAGGGTGGTTGTATAAACTGATGAGCTCCGTCAAAATTTTATTTTGATATATATTTCGAAAATGGAGGGTGGTGGGTGACCATTGATGACACATTTAGAGGTTGTCATGCCATTAACCTCCACGTATCTATTCCGGCTCTTAGCCGAAGGACGTGACGTGAAGAGAAGAACAGTTGCGCGCGGGAGCTATCCTACTATGGTTTGGATTGAGCTCGCTTTTCATTGGCTCTCAGCGTCACGTGACTTCGCTTGCTTCTGAATGATGTCATAGAAACGCGCTTAGTTTGCATTTCGATTTTTGTCTTGGCTATTGTATCATGGCGAAACCAAAATTATCTTTATCTTGAAATCATCATTCCCTTTAGAAATATCCAAATAATCGTAATTAAAAGATAATTTTTTTTCCATGATACAATAGCTAAGACAAAAATCGAAATCCAAACTAAGCGCACTCCCATCATTCAGAAGCAAGCGAAGTCACGTGACGCTGAGAGCCAATGAAAAGCGAGCTCAATCCAAACCATAATAGGATCCGTAAATATGCGTGGTAGACGCCGTCAATGGTATTGGGTCTCTGCACAGAGTTGCACTTTTTTGTAGGCGTTCTCGATGTGAACTCCGAGTTAGTAATTCTGAGTAATCTTGAACGTGAATCGTAATTGTACATATGTATATAGTTGCTATTTAATCGCATACAGTAGAATTAATAAACTAGTGGGAAAAAAGTGTATTTATTGAAGGCTAGAGTACACAGTTATTACAGAGGCCATAAGCTTTTTATGTGAATTAAAAATTGTCAAATCGGCCCAGCGGTTGGGACTGAGGGACTGTTCCTCTCATTTTGCCAATTATTTTAAACATATCGATTATCATGTAGGATGTAAAGCATAGAATTCGCCTGTAATTTCCTCACACTTGAGAGAGATGGTTTCGCCATTTTGAATTCCTTCTGACATTTCATACAATATTTATAAACGGGACAGATGTAGATTGGCTTTTCAATAAAACTTTCAATGGCGGCACTCTAACGATTTGATAATCCGAATTACTGGGGACGAGACCAAAATTGCGGATTTTCACTAATTTCATCTTTTTACTTTATCGTATACGAAGAATACAAAGAGAAAGAATTGTAATCTTCAAAAAATTCGAACTCGAGATTTTGTCGAATCTCCACATTTTAGACCTCCCTGAGTCCGAAAAACACAATTTTGGAATTATGTCTGTGTGTTTGTGAACACGATAACTCGAAAACTATTAGAGATACAGTGATGAAATTTGGTATGTGGTCTTTACACCTAATTTGTAGGTTTCTATCAAATTTTGGACAAAATCCGTCTACGGGAAGTCTGTCTGTCTGTCTGTCAGCGTTCATGTGCACACTGTAACTCAAAAACTGGAATAGCTAGATGGATAAAATTTGGTACAGAACTTTATGATCATAAATGTAGGTTCGTATCAAATTTTGGACCATGGTTGTGTTGGGTTTTTTGGCGCAAGAGCCATGAAGTTGACTATACTGCGCCAGTGGATTTTGGACCAAATTTGCGCCGCCAATTTTGGACCAAATCTGTCGAAGTGTTGACTGTCTGTTAGTCTGTATAACCGCATTCTTTTAAAAATTATATCTCCTAAACCCTTTGACTTAGATAAATAAAAATTGGTATGGTGGTTGCTAACAGTAATTACAGATCTGTGCCCAAATTTCGTTTCAATCGGTTAGAAAAAGGCGTTCAAATTGCATAATTAATTTTTCTAATCCGATCCTCCATGCGCATGCGTACTGGTAGCAATCTCTGTGCAAGCGGATGGATTGCATCACTTTGTCCTTGAGCTCGTAGGAGTGGAACGTAGCGGTGTGCGATAGTTGCTTTTTAATCGGTACGCATCGCTTTGAATTTGATCATTTACCTAAATATTTTGCAATCACTATAATCTACAATTAAAAACCTTCTGATAGTCATTGGATTCAGGGTTGCAATAGGTTCGAATTTTTTTATTCACACGGGGGAAAAGGGAAACAGCACCTTTTTGGGGAAGTATACGAGAAAGTTTAGGGCAGACCACTTCCGCTGATTGTTGTTGTCGCTTTCTTGATGCAATCTTTCTGCGGCGTAGAGAGATGTCTGTAGGTATCTCGAGGTGAGATGGGTGATTGACTTTGCCCATAATAAAATGTTTTTATCCGTCCTTGCTCTGTCTTCTTGCTCTCATCTGCTCAAATAGCTGAAGCAGTTGCATTTCAAAATTTCATACCAGACTTCTTAGGTATGAAATATATCATTTCTGGGTTGGTATCTAGAAATTGGAACACACGCGATTTCGTCGCCAATATGGTTACCTGAGGAATAAAGCGGATTAGTTCCATTGGCAACCCATCGGCTGGATCGCTTACGTCACGGCAAACGTTTCGCGTTTTTGAGTTGCTTACATAATAAGCGGATTATTATAAAACTTAAAAATATTTGTTAAATATTTAATAAAATATATTTTAATTAGGATAATTTCAAATAATAATAAATGAATGAAAAATAAAACTTTGATTTATTTAGCGATTATATATTTCTCCGATTACATAATTGTGAGATTTTTTTTCTTTGCCTTATGTTAAAAATCGTTTGCATGGAATTTTTGAAGTTGCTTGGTCAAATTTTGGAATTCATCATTTGGAATGCTGTCTTCACCTGCGTGATGGTTTCTTTGATGCGCCGCATTGTTCATTTTTCTTTTTTATATAGTTAGAGGGTTTCCTCCCAAGTGCAAATATTAGAACTGAGTAAGTCTTAATTTTCTACTATTACTTGTTCTGCTGCTTCATTAGAGTAATTAAAAGAAGCTGATCCCATACATTCACTACGCAAGCGAAGCTACTAGGTTCCCGCTTTGCTGAAAGCGAAGCCTCTGATGTTTTTTTAAGTTAAAAAAAATTTGCCAGGTGCCCACTTCAGATGCCGCATGTATCGCGAGCACAATTTTTACTGCTTCATTAGAATAATTGAAAGAAACAGATTCCTTACATTCAATGAGCTAGGAAAGCTAATAGTTCTGTTGAAATTCTACATTTGAAACGAGAGAGAGTGCAACGACAAACCAGAAACTCAATGGGTTCGTAACAAGATTAAACTTTAAACGATTAACTTTTAACTGTGACCGATGCACGTTTGTTTACCATCTTGCTTTGGCGACTTGGCGTTCTGGCGCCGTATTAATAAGAGTGTGTTCCAACTTCTTGATTTCAACCAATTTATGCATATAACTAAGGTAGGTATTATTTGAAATAATGTAAACTACGCCATCTACAAACGTTTTAAGAGTGCAGCAGATGTTACTAGTAGGGGTATATGCTACACCAGACAACGCATTACTTGGTAATGATGAAACACTAGTGAGATGGCATGTTAATAACCACCGTAAAAGGATACAGTATCTGGTTAATATAGCGCAGAGTATTAAATATGTATTATTTTGTGAATTAATTGCGAAAGTGCAATGCATCTTCATTTTCCAGCGCATTATGAAAGCCATTTTTTCAACATTTTTAGATTTTACATCGTTTGCTGATTTGTTTCTGGATTAATGATCCTGAAATAAAAGGAATGGTAGTGGAAAATATGAAAGCAGAAAGGTGGTTTCCGAATATTGGTTTTTCGAGTTGCTGCTAGAAATAACTTTCTCCTCCAGCGTTATTTATTTTATTTTGAAGCATAATAATTGATTTGTTATTGACATTAGTGTTGCATAAAGCATCCTTGTTTACAAACAAGTATTGCCTGTTGGATGTAGATATACAAATAGCAATTCGATACAAAAATGACTGGTGATCTATAACCATCTTAAGTGATCTATGAACTCTTAGTAGAATTAATACGATAATACATTCCCATAACAGAAGGTTTCATATAATTTTATGGTAGGAAAAGCAATACAGCTAAGTGATTGAATAATAGATTTAAAGATGTAGCTGTTTTCAGAAAACATTACAAAAATGGTTAATTTTTTTCAAAGATAATTATTCCATGGTTTATGTGGAGTTTACGGTACACACTTACTTCGTTCCTCTTATTAGGATCGCCAACTTTTTGCCGCCAAGAACGGCGATGAGAGAACATTTGTTTTGGATGCGTCTAGATGTTTTTAACGAGTGACAAGCGCGCATGCGCACAAATTGATCTTCTCATCCGTGTTTTGCTTATCAGGCTATATTGCGGCACGTTTCGATTGGACTGTTTTGTTCAATTCTTCGATGTAATTGGTTGATTCATTCGAATTTGAATAAAACTTCGTTTGGAATTCTTCGGATTGAATATCGGGTCAGTACCGTGAATGTTATTCTGTGTGTTTCGTTTCTCAATGAATAAGCGAAGCTACGAGTATTCCGCTATGCTGAAAGCGAATCCGCTGATATTTCTTAAGTTAAAAAAATTTCCAGGTTCAAGCTTGAAATGCCGCAGGCATTGAGTGAGGAAATTCTCGTTTTCGGAATTTAAAAAAAAAAAAATCTAGATTCCTAACATTCAATGAAAAAGCGAAGCTACTAATTTCTTGCTATGCTGAAAGCGAAGTCGCTGATGTTTTTTTAAGTTTAAAGAATTTGCCCGGTACACGCTTAATTTGCCGCAGGCACTGCGTGCTCAATCTCTCCTTTTCAGGTGACGCATGCGCAAGAGAGCAATAAAAATCGCACTGGACATCCAAAACAGTATTTGGCGACGGCAAATGAAATTACGCTAAGAAAAATTGGCGAGAAACAGGTGTGTACTGTAAACTCGACATTTGCCTATTCCATAATAAGTAGTGTAATATGTAACGAGTTGATGTTTGTAAAATTTTGAATAACAAGCTATGTACACTTAATATGTACAAATGGCAATAGATAATTTAGAATTAATAAAATTGTTGTTTGTTGGCCTAAGTTTGCTCAATTACAAAAAAAATATTTATAAAGACATTCAAGAAGTATTTGTCTCTTAAGAAAAAATCTATCATTAAGGACCAACCTTAATAACAAAGGAAAATAGAAAATTATAATCGAATATAAAAGCAGCGATTTTGTACTATTTTTGCTAAAATTTGGTCTAAAAGTAATGACATTATTTTAAACTGCAATTTTTAGTCAAATATATCCGAAATTATTTTTCATTAGAAAATACATCTATATAGTATGTTAATAAAAGGGAAGCATCAGAGATATCAATCTTTTTTATAAGATTTTTCTAGGAAAAGTCTTTACAGATAAATACATTTCAAACGTTACAAAGTTAGTAAAAGAGACAGTAACTATATAATACAAAAAATAGAAAACCAAGTTACAATCTAGATTTACTTCGCTACTTTATGTCTCTTTCGTAGTTACTGTTTTTACTGATTAACTTCGTCCGAAAGTAAGCGCAATTCTTCTCCTCTTTTTTTACGTTGTAAAATCTGAAGTTGAATAACTAAGTTACATAACAGAAAAACGAATCTGCCAGACGCTGACAATTGTACTCTTTTCTGGAAATCTAAAGAATAAGTCTGTAGACTTTTCAATAGATGTAAGGAAAAATTAGATAAATTAGTACAAGTTCTTTAATTTTAAGCTTTGCACTTAGGATGCTTTTCTTAGATGGCAAATAAATTTTACTCGAATTGTATCGATCGGAACTGCTTTTACGATAATATATAATAAAGTGAAGTCTATACAACAGTTAAGCATTTTACTTAATAATATTCTTTGGGATCTAATAAGATACTTCCTCCTGTTTTGTAAAGAGGCTGTCGTTTTCATTCATCTCAGAAGGCATATAAAACTTGAGATGTTTATAGATTCTACGTAATTTTTGTGTAAAATTATAAAGCTAATCATTAATTAGCTTTATAATTTTACACTAAAAATGCAATAATAGAATGTACGAGTATTCTCGGGCTTTTAGCGGTTAATGATATTAAAAAAAACTGTTTTAAGTAGACGCCAAACGATATGATTGACAGCACTGCACCCCATGTAAAGAGGAGAGAAAAGCGAAATTTTACTGACGCAGATTCCAGTGGCATAGCAACCGGGGGGCAAGGGGGGCAGGGAGCCAGTATTGTGGTGCACCGTGGAGTCAAAACATTACTGCTCTGATTCCATTTTTAAAGATAAATAGGATAAGGGATAATTAATATCAAAACCCTTAAAAAATTTTAGACTTTGTGAGGCCTTGTGCAACCGTCTGAGCTAGAGCTAAGGCAGCCTCACTTTTAATCAATTTGGTTTTCAACCTTCTGCAAATAGTGTTGTCGTCTGTGGCGCGGCCAAGTTTCACAAGTTTTCTCGATTTCCCACTGGGTTCTGCCGGTCTTTACAAGGGTGTTTCAAAGTAAATGTTTTTGAATGTTCTAATGTTTTTAATTATGGCTGCTCTTCTTTAATTTTTTTTCTCTTGCACTTGTATATACCATTGAACGTTGCTTGTTGTGTTGGCCATTGATGATGATGGGTGACAAAACGTTCATGCGTTTATGTCACTTTTTTAAGTCAAATACGTTGAGGGGTGAAAAAATACCATACCCCGGAAGCCGCTTACACAAACTAAGTCACTGATGGTGACGGGTGACAAAACGTTCATGCGTTTATGTCACTTTTTTAAATCAAATACGTTGAGGGGTGAAAAAATACCATGCCCCGGAAGCCGCT
>BGPR01004577.1:64869-80135 GCA_013235015.1 Araneus ventricosus | reverse complement strand
AAAATACCATGCCCCGGAAGCCGCTTACACAAACTAAGTCACTGATGATGACAGAACGTTCATGCGTTTAAGTCACTTTTTTAAGTCAAATACGATCAGGGGGTGAAAAAATTCCATGCCCGGAAGCCGCTTACACAAACTAAGTCACTAATGATGACGAAGAGGAGGAAGCGAAAAAATCATATTTAACCCGGGCGCTACTTACCTTCGATACACCACAGGCAGATTCATCGGAAAACACCTCGAAAGCAGAACAGAAAAATACCAAAAGGGAAAGATATATAACTGAATCAGTAAAATGAAAGCCTATTGGCCAATGGTCTTGATCAGGGGTTCTCCACATTTTTAAATTTTGTATCACATAGATAAGAATCAAAAATATATCACCACAAAAGGATTTTCAAATAAAAATCAATGCATCTAAAATGGAGTATTTACAATCAAAGAATAAAACATTTGGTTTTTTTTATTAAATTGTATTCTTAAATGAAATTTGCAGGTCATAACAAAATATAAATGAACTATTTTAAAGGGTGTCCTAGAATTGTTGGACCCATTTCAAAAATTAATAAAAAATAATAATGATACAACTATGTTTTTTTAAAGTAAAGGCGCATTTTAGAAAGTGTTTTTTCAGATAGGTAACGCGCCGTTACGCTGGTCTAGGGGGTCGTAAATTATTGGACATCTTCCATTTTTGAGAGCCATTATCTGCGAAATTATTAAAGCTAGAAGAAAAATAAAAACATGTATTTGTAGGGAATTTTGCTGTCTCTAAATTTGTTAAATCAATTGTAATTCGAAAACTAGATAGTTTTCGAGATGTTCAAGAAAACTGAAGAAGGAAACCAACAAACGCACATCGGCTTCTGCTGATTGGTTGCCATTGCGTATGGAAATCTCTCACTGTAGCAAATTTAGAGCGTCATAATGGCACGCCACCTATCCGATAAAAATTATTTGCTCTCTCGTTAAAAAAGTTGCAGTTGTAACATTATTAGTAATTTTTATTGATTTTTGATGTGGATCCAGCAATTCTCGGACACCCTTATTATATGCTATATGTGGAGAAAGAAATACGCTTAACACGTCAATTAGAGTTCATCAGTAATAACGATTATTAAAAGGGGGTTTAATTTTACACTTGTTTTAATCATTCATTGAAAACTTTTGTGTAAAAATTATAAAAATAATAAAACACTAAAAATAATAAAAATCTGGTAGTAAATGTACCGTAGGTTGAGATAACACAAAGACATGATATAAGAATTAAATACGATGTTTATAAACAGAAAACTGATTGGAACATTATGTCTACATTAATTAGTCGTGCTGATTGAAAGATTTTATTCCACACATATGATAAAGAGAATTAAGGACTGTATATAAATTAACTGTGGCAACTTACTGAATTTTTGCTTTTCATTAATATATTGCATTTTATAAGTCAGAACTCATAAATTTTATTTGAAATAGTTTTTGCCTCTTTGTCACAATAATATTCTAGTTTTTATCGATTGAAAATTTATTATGTTTTGAATTGAAGCAAAAAATATGGTTGGAAACTTTCACAATAACTAGATATTGGTTACTTTTTGCGATCTAACTTTTTCGGAAAGAAAGTATTCTCGATACTTGACAGCCGTTGGTAACAAAATATCTGCATGTATCATATATCTGTTTTCCTTTGCACATATATTTTCATTTATTTCTTCCCTATAGTTTGCTGTAAAATATAAAGAACTTTTTGTGTACCAACAAAACTTTCGGAGTGTCGTCCTAAGTTATTCACCTGAAGAATAAAAAGAATTATCTATTTGGTATCAGATATGGATTTTCAATTGACTGGTTTATTGTTACGCCTAACAAACGAAACTTAAGCTATTTCACAGTTTTAAATGCATGGTTCCACTCTAACAGGGACAAAATAGGTCTTTTCTAAACTGTTAGAGACCGCCATTTCGACCTCGTGCAACTTAAGTCGTCCGATTTGTTTTTTCCCTTCAAATTAAGAAAAAGAAATAGTCAAATATGGTAAAATTCTATGTAGATAAGACATCATTGCGTATATCATACGTGTATGGCAACTACCACCTTTCATAAATGAAATGGCCAATTAGGCTTCAGTACTCGATTATGTCTTCTCATTTCTCGTACAAGTTTATACAGGGTGCCAGGAATTCCGCGAACAAACTTGGAGGGAAGGTAGAGAACATCGACATGAGTCATAATCACACAGGACAGCATGGTCGAAAGTGGATAGGTGGCGCTGTACACAACCTCTAGGTTCGCACGCGCGGTCTTCTCCATAGAATGTACAAAGTTCTTTGGTCTCCTCATTGTAGATGTTGGCTTAGTGCTGTCAGCATGAATCGTTACACGAAGGCCGAGTTGCCCGATATTCACTTCGTGTATGGTCTAGCTCATGGGTTTCCAACCTTTTTCCCCTCGTGCAGCCCTTGATTAGTCTTTTAATTTTCGCGTACCCCTTACTGTCATATCCACCCTCATCCATCTATGCAAAGAAGTTTTTATCAATAATGTTAAGGGCCTAGGTAAAGTTAAGAGTCAAATAACTGGAATTTATAACATTTGCAAGACTTACTTTTGATTTTACATTTTATTCCATTTTTACTGATAGTATTAGTTCAGTCGTCATAGTTCAACGTCATAGTATTAGTTCAACTTCAAAACAGATGAAATCAGTATTGTAATAATTTCGCATTGCCTTATAAGGATAGCTGAAAATTACAGTTCCTTTTGCTTTCTTTTTTTCTTATTTTGAGGGTAGGTTTAGGACTTGCACAACTTTCATTTTTACTTTTTACAACGGACATGAGGAAACAAAATTCTGTTACATTTTAAATCCCTTTCGTTTTCTTGCGTCCGCCATTACCGACTCTAAGTTCGCGCATCCCCAACTGGTCCTTCGCTTACACCCAGGGGTACGCGTACCACAGGTTGGGAATCACTATTCTAGCTAATGGAAAAGGAGGAGCTGTTGTAGGATTGTTGTAAGATTTCAAACAAGGCGCGTACCAATTCACCAAATGTTAGCTCATATGTATCAGAACTTGTCTGAACATGGATCCTTCACGGTGCCGATGCAGGATAAATGTTGTTTGGACATAGATGGATTGGGCTTGATGGTCCCGTTGCATGGTCGCCCAGATCACCTGATTTATATCCTCTTGATGTTTTCTTGGGTGCCTTGAAGGCTATTGTGTACAAAATTCCAATAGATTCTGACATGGACCTGGTGGCACGAATCGGCAATGCAGCTACGATCCGCGAAAAGTTTGGTATCTATGAGAATTCTCGGCAATCAATTCGGCGTAGTTGTCATGCGTGCGTCAATGCCAATAGGTGAAGTCCTGAACGCCTCCTGTGATTCTAGTAACTATTATTGTGCTCTTTTTTGGAGGGGTAATAAAGAGCTTTACTCTGATTTCGGTATTATGTCCTAACTGCGTCTTTATGCTTCTATCACTTCAGAGTAGCATTTTCGACTATCCTTTCCTATGTGGTTATGATTCCTAACGATGTTCACTACCTCCCAACCAAGTTTGTAAGTGGAATTCCGGAACAGCTTGTGTACAGGTATGGAAAGTTTTTGACTTGCGTACACAATAACCTCAGCAAATCGGTTTTCTCCTACTGTACTACTAGTAGCAATAATTATAAATGGAAAAACGTAGAAAAAATGAGGAAATGAAAACTGATAGAGACAATGATTACTGATGATTCCTTACTATCAGTACGCGCACGGCGTTGCCCGTAGAATCAGGACTTCAACAAAATGAAAAAAAAAATGCCCACAATGGCATGAAAAAGTTCTGAAAACAAAACAAATGATACACATTATTGATTTTCCCGCTTATTTTTCTTCGCGATATTGACATTTGAACTATAGAAAATACAGAGTACGTTAATCCGAAACAATATTAAAAAATTGCGACGTGAAAATGATTATTATAAAGCAAATAAAATATGCGAGACCTAAAAAATCTAAGACACTGCCCAAAATAATAATCGAAGTCATTCAATTGAAGGTTATGACGTATTCTGCGCTCTGCACCGTCAACCAATGAAATTTGCAGCCAACGTTCCGGAAAAGTGTCGCAGGAGGAATCTCGCTAGATAAAAATAACTTTCAACTGACCAGGAAAAAAATTAATTTAAAAAACGGGAAAGATATTTTAACCGTTCTTGTTTTAAATCCGACAGAACCGTTCCAGTTATAAGCTGAAAAAAAAATTGAAAATAATACTGTTATTAGAACGTCGGATGCAGCAAATTTAAAAACAAAAATGAAATTTCGATTGTAAAACTGACTATTTTTTAAAAAATTCTCAAAATTCAGTAAATTACGTTTGAAGCTAAAAACAAATTTTATTAGAAAGAAAATTGTTTGTTCTATCCGATGGTGGATCGATTGTTTTTCAGCTATTATTAGAAATGATACTACAGCCGTAAACGTCCCGAAAATTTACTCAAAACAACACAAAACATTAAATAAAAAATTTCTTAGATTAAATTTTAAAATTCCGGCTTAGAGGTGCATTGAGTCACCATTAAGACTACCGGTGTACCAAATTTCAAGGCTGTAAGTGCGATAGATTCGTTTGGACATCACACGTGCACGCACACATTGCTTTTTATAAGTATAGATAGCAAAAGTCAATTTGGTAACAAAAGGCCAAATTCCTTCAACCATATTTTGTGATTTGTATTTAATATCAAAATCACGATTTACTAGCGATATATTTAATTATCAGGCTTAGTATGCAATATAAAACCAATAAATTCAAATCTGAATGTTACAATATTGTCATTATAATTAAAGCACAGATGTTTAGAGCTCACTTACAAAGAAAGTACTGGGTCATTTAGTATACGCACTATTGCGTTGCTTAACAACCAACACCAACTATCTCAATTTTTTGAAATTTAAAGATGAAGGAAATAGTTAATTTTTCACAACCTGTAACGAATATTTCTGAAATTTCTTTCACATCTAGTTGCAACTTTCGGTCTTTTGTTCATATCAGATGTGAAAAAAATTCAGGTATATCTGTTATTGGTTGCGAAAAATTGACTATTTTCAACCTTTTTTGAAATTCCCAAAAATTGAGATAGGTGCTGTTGCTTGTTAAGCGACGATTTAGAATATAGGGGATCGTTTTATAAAGAAAAGAAAAGTAGGTAGTTAACATTTTCGACACCAGGGTAAAAATTGGGGCTACTGGCTGAATTTGGGCAAGATAGGCTTAAAAGATAAATAAAGGAACGGTTCACGTGATTAACTAAAATTTAATGGACAATTTAACACAGAAATAAATATTGAGCAGTTACATTCAAATTTTAATATTTAACTGAATTTTTACTCATTTTCAATTCACTTGTTGACTTAAAATTCGGATCTAATTTTTCACAACTTTGCTTCTTTTATTTTGTAGTTTAATTTACAAAATGTGTTCAATATTTTTTTTGTGCAGATTCTGCACCATTTTCATTCTCAAATATCACTGTCGACTACAAAATGCAGCATGTCTCTATCAATCTGTCTGACGTGTTTTATTATTGGGTCTTTTAAATTAGCTAAATTATCCACATTTCCGGAGTACTCAAGCCTTTTTAAATGACCCCACAACCAAAAATCACAAGAAAAGAAATCAGAAGATTAAATATTTGCACAATTCAACTTCACACAACTATTTTACGAAAAACAAATCGCTAATGTTAAGAAAAAACCACAACTGCTTAAAAATATTTTAGTGTTAAAATGTCCATTAAATATAAAAATAACGATTTCTATAAAATACGGTACAGAAATAGAACTGCTTCGATACTCCACAGAACATTTAATTCATGTTATTGAATGGATGAATATATTTCATTCAAGTTTGAAGCAAATAAATTGAAAAGAATATTCTGTGAGATTTCAACGACCTATCTTTGTCCCTAATGTTACTTGTAAGTACAATAAGTCTTGAGTTTAAAAAAGGCACTTTTTTAAACCTACTCTGAACGATTCCAATCCATTTTATTACACCTCAGAATGAAGAAGTCCAGTAAGAATAATTGCACGTTAAAAGTCATTTATTGTACAGCAGAGCCTCAAAATTGCTCTGAAATCTGAAGGCTTAGCAAAGAATGATTCTGAAGTCAATTCTAACTTCAGGATGCAACCTTCCATATAATGGTCCTTCTATGTGTTATTGCTGATACAAAATGCGAAGTAGAATTCATCCTTTATGTTTACTGCCCCGAAAATAAAAACAGTTTATGTCCTTCTTAGGAAGCAGAAAAAAAGCAAATATTACCCTTGCACATAAGTTACTAAAATACTAGCAGTTTAACTTGGTACTTAAGTTTTAAAAAAGAAGTTGCCGAAGTGCTTAAAAGTAGCAACTGTAAAACATAGGTCAGTATTACTTCATGTTAAAAATAGGAAGGCGAAAATTCTTCTGCGTAATTACTGAAGCTAAGTTCTAAGTGTTTTCAAGAACAGAAAATATAAGTTATAGCTTTATTGTTCTAGTACATGCTCAATTTAATGCAACATTCATGTTTTGAAACTAGAACATAACGCTTCAGGGATTAACTTTCGCTTCTCTCAACTGAAAAGTTGCACTTTCGAAATTTTAAAGTGTTCCGAGTAAGTCTGAAGTTTATTTTAAGAAAGCGTGAATTAATTTACCTTCTTAACTATTACTAAACCAAAAGAAAAGAAAGTACAGCACTCCAATGCGATACTGTTATTATTAAGAAAATCAATTTTATAGTTAATTTAAAATCTTTGTCTCTAATTTTAATAGCTTGAAGCAAGGCTAAAATAAGCTCTCACATATTTCATTTTAGAAAACAATTTAAAACTTCGATAAAAAAAATGTTGTACAATGTTGGAAAATAATATTATTTCTTATATAATTTGCTTATAAGATTTTTCCAGGATAGCTGAAAAGCGATTTGATGTAGAATTATTCACTTAAAAATAAATACAGCAAAGAACCGTTTATACGTCTTTCAAGAGACTGACGTAAAACGACGTATGAAAAGACGTATAATCGAAATTGTACTAAACAGCTTTGATAGTATAGTATGGAAATCAATAATTGAATTTTAAAAATAATCTATGATAAAAATGAGAAAAAACATGCCTTTATTGTATACCTAAGGTACTAATTACACATTCAAATACATATTTACACGATTTCAGTGCATGCAGGTAGGCGTTTAATTAAAAAATCTTCAATCGTCGTCTGATGTGCTAATTGTCTGTGTTAAGTATGAATCAAATTAAGTTCTTTTATTTTTATTTATTTGCTATTCTTTTGACAAGAGAAATAGGTTCCAAGTTTTTCAATGGAGTTTGTGGTGTTGCTATCTTTTTGAAATGAAGACACCAGATTTTAGAAAAATAATTATATTGAGACTTAGACACATACAAGACAAGCAACACACATAAAAGATACAGTGTGGTACGTTGCACAGAGAAAACCAGAGCTATTCCAAAAATAACGACTACAACTAGGCCTAAATATCTCACTTCGCTTCTCGAGGTCGTCACTCCAACTGACTCGTTTACAGAAAGCAACCCTAGACTAGCAAGGAGTTGCGCCAAGCGTCCGATCAACCATCGCCAACGGTAGCCAAACATTACAGAGTTCGTTTCGTCTTCAAATGAAGATGGAATAACATCTTCATCATCGCTTAAATTTCCACCAAATAATTTCATTTCTACTAATTCATTAACTTAACACCACAGCATACCCCCAAACTCGGAGCGAGGACGGTTCCATGTCGGTTGGTTCTGTATGCGTGAAACTTTATTGAAAAGAGCAAAAAAAAGTTATATATAAGGATACAAAAAAGAGGATACTTAGAACAAAAGAATATAATAGTTAGTAATATAACTGTTAGTTCTTTCGAGTCTTTGTGTTGTTGACTATGAGAGAGTGATGCCTTATATATGGGAGAAGATGAGTACCTAGGGTTAATTGAGCCTGTGGCTAGTTGTTGCCACCATCTTTTGGAAAAGAAGTTTTTCGTTTTCCGCGATGAAGTGGATGAGTTTTCTGATTTTCACCCTAGAATTGTTGTTGTTCATAACTCTTTTTCACCAAAGTGATTCTAGGTCAGCGGACAGTTTTGTTTGAGAATAATTTCGAAGTCATGATATATCTTTTCTTTCCACTTACTAGAAAAGAGGAAATTTTCAAATTTTAGAATAGGAGAACACGACATATTACCGAAGCTTTGCGTCGTATAAACGAAGTAATTCATCACTACAACGAATACGAATGAATCGGGACTGTGATGAAACGACGTATAAATGAGAAACATATAAACAGTGCTTTACTGTATATGCAATTTAAGATTCACGATATTATTTCATGGACAATAAAATAATACATTAATTATTCTATTCTTAGGAATAAAAATTAATATGCAAATTTAGTGTTTTTATGTAAATACAATGTCTGAGACAGATTTTACAGAAACTATATACTTATGAAAAAGATAGAAAATTTATATTCATTTGAAAATTTTCAATTTAAAGGAAACATCGCAAATCCGGAAGAACTTTTCAGGGAGATTTAAATTCTTCTCTTGAAAAAGACTTACGTCTTTGTAAAATATTATAGGTACATATTAACCTGAAATCTTTTCCCTGATTTATGTTGTTTTCACCAATAGTGGAGGAAAACATCAACATTACTCTTGACAGTTTAATGGATCCGTTCTGGAAATTTCTTTTATCGATTGTCTGAGCGACATTAAATCGCAGTATCGTATTTTTTGATAGTTTAAGGATGGTAACGAATGTAAGGCAAAGCGTATGCTCTGTAATTGATGCGGTAATTTTCATTTAAAACATGCCTAATGTGTTAATACTAAAATATACCTAATTATGAAGTAGGATGTCTAGAATTGGAGTCGAAATAATTGCAAAATTTGTATAATATTTAAGGAGAAATACCTTCAGAGAAAATAAATTTTCTAGAAAATTCTAAAATATGTGACAGAAAAGTCTTGTAACATAATACTAAGGCAATGGCCGTTGTAATATCAAAAATATACTTTATTTTAGTTATTTACAAAGATGTAGTTGAGTCGTCCTGAAAATTTGAAGAACTGAACTTTCAAGCTTGAAATATAAACAATCACAATGATTCACATCACGTGCAGTCTGTGCCTCGGGATCAAATACATAAAAGAAACACTGGTAAAGCCGTAATTAGTACAGTATTTTAAATTTAAGACTGGAGACTGAAAACAATTCGTTGAAGTCGCAACAAAACATTTAAGTAACGCGTTGATTACAATGCTCTTTATAAGTCGAGAATAACTCAAAAGGATAGAAGTTTGGTTTTCTTTAACTCTACGTTCAAAACTGTAGACTGTAATATTTGTAAGCAGTTTTTTAATTATTTCATCACTCAAGAAAATTTTTTACTAATGCTGTTTACACTTTTCCCCACTAGGTTTTTCAGAAAATAGTTGAGGTTTTTTCGTTGTTTCAAATAAAGCTAATGATGCCATGTCAAGCTTTCTGACATTAAAAAGTGTAATTTTTTCCACACTAGATGTCAGGCAGCTGTAAAATTTTTACTTACTATAAAGGAAAGAAAATTTATTCTGAAGGTGTCTAAATTTTCTTTCCACCATGTGGCCAACAAAGCTTGCCTTCTTTTGTTACAGTTTTTTTTAAATTTTATATAAATTCAATTTATGTTTCGTCCAATTATCAGATGTCAAAAAGTGTAATTTTATTTGACTTATGGTGTAATACCAACTCAACGCGGAAAAAAAAACTATGTTATACCTTCATTATTTTTCTATGTTCTTCTAAAAAGAAAAGTGCGCAAAATCATTTTCGCCCTTTTTGGAAGGAATTCTATATCACCTGCAAACCACCAGAACATCTGTCCTTGTCGATCGTTAATGGAGCTTGATACAAAAATTTCTACAGCTGTCTATATGCTTGCTTTTAAAAAATGAAGAAACGGAGTTTCGACTTCAGTCATTAAAATTTTTTTCAGACATACAATGTGGAGAATTCTTCATTGTTTTAAGAAAAATGACAGAAACGTTTTTTAGAAAGAAAAAAAATCTACTCAAAGTGAGCCAAACGTAGGACATTGCATCATGCAGGTGTCCTCTCGAATCGTGGCCCAACAGATAATTTCTAAACCGTTAGAGATAGATTTATACTTCCAATAGGAAAATGCATTAAGTGACTTAAAGAATTATATTTTATGTCTATTAAGTCAATAAATGTACTGCTGTGGGGGTCATTTATGGGTTTAGTAAACAGTCCAAATTAGTGTAACAATTATTTATTTTAAGTTTTACGTTCACACCGACAGTTTAGCAAAATAATTTTAGAAATGGAACAAATATAAAGAAGGTGAATGTTCATGGATGGATCGCGCTCCATCGTTGATCTCAACTGAAGTTCAAACTTCAAAAGTGCTGTGTCTGACATTATCTCAGTCAGTTATGGTTAATGTTACAAGATCGACTACACTGCTGAAAGAAAATGCTGAAGTTTAAATTTTATACAGTCCCTCCGTTCCATTAGTCATATTTAGTAAGATATTTTTTCATACTTAATATTTCAAACAATAAAAGTTGCAATCTTCTCTGACTAAAAGTGACCAAGTCATCACTATTTTAGACCATTTCAACGGCTACTAAAGGGGTTTAAAATAATTTACATTTCTCATCTACCTAAGAACTTACCTTTTCTTCCAACAATGAGAGGAATTTGTTAAATTTAGAACTGCTTTAATAGCTTTTATGAAATAATGTACTGAAATTACTAATGTTAGAGCACGATCCTGAATATTTGTTTATCAAGAAAATAAAAAACTAAATTATAAAAAGAACATTGAAATATTTGAGTGGAAAATAATATTTCTTTTTCGTAAATCACCCGCCATGAAATTAGGAACGAAATTGATGACAAAGGGACTATAAATTTCATGGGAATTTGATGACGGAACGTAATTACGTCACAGTAATGCTTTCCAGACATTACAACACGTTTTCAATACGTATAATTTTGCTCTTCAATTGTGGAAAAAATGCACGTTACTGCTTTTTACATTAGTATGAAAATGCGTTCCGCTGCATCGTCCATTTATCATTGTCCCTACATCACATGCCTGTCCAATGAAGTGCAACAGAAGATACCTGAAACTAATCGAATTACACTTTCAGAGTTTCAGGAAATTTCTCTTGGCTTTCTAATCCACGAGTTTAAGGGACCTCGACTATCCCAGTCGTTTTGAAGTCCAGAAACTGTCTACGCCGAGAGCGAGTTCGGTGGAAAATTTGTGTTGATTACTGCTGCGGGAAGAGGTGCAAAGAGCTTCACTTTAATACTGATAATGCTAAGGAAGCTAAGGATATTTTGTGAAATTTACACTCGCTGAGAATTCTTCTTGAATTGGGAACTTTTGAAGAATGCTAGTGAAATATAAGGGCTTTTAGGATATGCATTTCCAATCGAAATGGAATCGTTAATTGTTTTATTTCGAGACTTGCTTACAGTCTTGTCGATTTTTTAAAAAAATTCAATTCTTTGAATTCTAGTATTAGTATTATGTACCAACATTTTTTATTTGCATTTTGTAGGTATTCTTTTTCTACCGTCATTTGAAGAACATTTATATTGTAATGTAATTTAAAATGAGTCTTGTATTCAAAGTTTCTAGCCTAATAGATTGTGCTTGAAATAGTTATATCATCGCCACCAGACTCACGCCTGTAATTTAAACTTTCTATTTAATTACTATACTTTATCTGGTACTTCCTAGTTGTAATAGAGAAGGGGGCATAATTAGATAATAGGTGCCAATCACAGTGGAATGAGTAGAATGCCGTCAGTATAGTTTAGTTTAGTTAGATATATTTACGTCCCATTCTGAAGCAACGCGAGGTCTATTCGAATGCCGTCAGAAAACACAATGTGTTGTAGGCACTGAAATGAACTCAAAAAATACACCACTGGCCAAAAGTATTGCAAGATAGGTAAAATGTAGAACATTTGGAGCTAATTTAGAATACAATGGTTCAAATCAGTTGTGAGAATCGTGGAACTCACATTTTACTAGAGAAGATTTTGTCACGAGGATCGTCCAAATGTTTTGCATTTTACAAACTTTGCCTTACCTTTAGCCAGTGGTCTACATATAACTATGCATCAAATTACTATTTCGACTTAAACTACCAATTGTATATATTTCACTCAGTTCCAAAGCTTCTTCGTTGTGCATTCTAGGTAAACTTTATAAAATTTAATCTAGGTTGATGTAGTTTTAGTTTACTTACATAACATCCCGTTTTGAAGCTGTTATGATTGCTACGGATGGACCTCGTAATTTTGTACTGCAGTCAGACGAGGACGATGTCGAGTCGCACCCGCCTCTCCAAGCTCCGCCCCACACCAGTGGGAGGACTTTTGACTCCCTACATATTATGGAGCGTAAAAGGCCCAATGCACGACGGATCTTCAGTGGAATCGATTAACCGAAATCTCCGTCTCGAGGTCGACACTTTATCATTAACCCACCGCGGCCTCCAATATAGGTGATATTTTACATGAAAATGGGAATAAATAATGGAGCGATTATGAATTTAGTGACCCACGGCCTAGTATTTCAAAATAATGAACAACACCTTCCCAGTGCCGCCACTGACTTAGTGACCCACGGTCTAGTATTTAAAAAAATAGAACAACACACTCTTCACAGTGTCGCCACTGGGACTTAGTGACCCACGGCTAGTATTTAAAAAATAATGAGACAGCACACCCTTCCCAGTGCCGCCACTGACTTAGTGACTGCCACGTCTTATTTAAAAAATAATGAACAACACACCCCTTCCCAGTGCGCCACTGACTAGTGACCAAGGTCTAGATTTAAAAAAATAATGAACAACACACTCTTTCCAGTGCCGCCACTGACTTAGTGGACCCACGGTCTAGTATTTGAAAAATAATGAACAACACACTCTTCATAGTGCCGCCATCGACTTATTGACCCATCGGTCTAGTATTTAAAAATAATGAATCAACACACCCTTCCCAGTGCCGCCACTGACTTAGTGACCTTACGTCCAGTATTTAAAAATAACGAACAACACCCTCTTCAAGTGCCGCCACTGACTTAGTGACTTACTCGTCTAGGTATTTAAAAAATAATGACAACACACCCCTTCACAGTGCCGCCACGACATTGACCACGTCTAGTTTTTAAAAAAATAATGAACAACACACTCTTCCCGTGCGCCATGACGATTGACTCCATGGTTTAGTATTTAAAAAATAATGTAACAACACACCCCTTCCCAGTGAGACGCTACTGACTTAGTGACACGTTCTATAATGAACAACAATAATGAAAACACACCCTTCCTTGCCGCTCTGACTTAGTCGGGACCCACAGTCTAGTATTTAAAAATAATGAACAATATTAACCCTTCCCAGTGCTGCCACTGATTGTAGGACTCCAAGGTCTAGATTTAAAAAATAATGAACAACACACCTCCTTCCGGTGCGCCACTGACAGTGACTCAGGGCTCAGTATTTCAAAAAATAATGAACAACACACCCCTTTCCGTGCCGCCACTGACTAGTGACCTACGGTCTAGTATTTAAAAAAAATGAACAACCCCCTTCAGCAAAAGTGCTGCCACTAACTTATTGACTACCTACTAGTATTTAAAAAAATAATGAACAACACACCCCTTCCCCAGAAGTGCCGCTAATTGACTTAGTGACCCACGGTCTAGTATTTAACAACAATAATGAACAACACACACCCCTTCCATGCGCCACTGACTTAGTGACCCACAGTCTAGTATTTAAAAAAAATATGAAAAATACACCTCTTCCTAGCCGCCACTGATTTAGTGACCAAGGTCTAGATTACTTAAAAAAATAATGAACAACACCCCTTCCCTGTGCCGCCACTGACTTAGTGACACGGTCTAGTATTAAAAAAATAATGAACATACACCCTCTCACAGTGCCCGCACTGACTTAGTGACTCACTGTCTGAGTATTTAAAAAATAATGAACAACACACCCCTTCACAGTGCCGCCACTGACTTATTGACCACGGTCTAGTTTTAAAAAAATAATGAACAACACACCCCCTTCCCAGTGCCGCCACTGACTTATTGACCTACGGTTTAGTATTTAAAAAATAATGAACAATACACCCCTTCCAGGACGCCTGACTCTAGTGACCTACGTTCTAGTATTTAACAACAATAATGAACAACACACACCCCTTCCCCAGTGCTGCCACTGACTTAGTGACCTACAGTCTAGTATTAAAAAAATAATGAACAACACACCCCTTCCCAGTGCCGCCCGTTAGTGATCCAAGGTCTAGATTTAAAAAAAAAATGAACAAACACCTCCTTCCCAGTGCCGCTTACTGACTTAGTGACCCAGGGTCTAGTATTTAAAAAATAATGAACAACACACTCTTTCACAGTGCCGCACTGACTTAGAGTGATACTTGGTCTAGTATTTAAAAAATAAATGAACAACACACCCCTTCATCGCCGCCACTGACTTATTGACCCACGGTCTAGTATTTAAAAAATAATGAACGAACACACCCTTCCCAGTGCCGACTGACTTAGTGACCCACGGTCTAGTATTTAAAAAATAATGAACAATACACCCTTCCACAGTGCCGCCACTTGATTATTGACCAGGTCTAGTATTTAAAAAAATAATGAAACAACACACTCCCTCTACAGGTGCTACATTGACTTATATTGGACCCACGGTTCTAGCTTTAAAAATAATGAAGTCAAAACCCTTCCAGTGTCGCACTGACTTAGTGAGCAACTAGTCTAGTATTTAGAAAAAATAATGGACACAACCCCCCTTCCAGTGTCGCACTCGACTTAGTACCCTAACGGCCCAGTAGCACGTAAAAAATAATAGAAAACACACCCCTTCCCAGTGTCGCCACTGACTTAGTGACCCACGGTCTAGTATTTAAAAAAATAATGAACAACACACACCTCTTCCTATGTCATCGCATCACTGACTTAGTGACCTACTGTCTAGTATTTAAAAAAATAATGAACAACACACCCCCTTCCTGTGCCGCCATCGAATCTAGTAGTGACCATTCGGTGCATAGTATAAAAAAATAATGAACACACACTCCCTTCATGCAAGCGCCGCTACTGACATAGAGCAATACGTAACTGAACGAAGTAGTCGA
>BGPR01004577.1:43889-59783 GCA_013235015.1 Araneus ventricosus | reverse complement strand
TATTTTAATCAGCATTACAATGAATTAACTGAAGACTAATTGAGTTAGGTAACCTAATTATCTTTTTCTACTTTTTTTCCTACTTTCGCATTAATTAATGCATCAGTCGCAGATATTTTCGAATAAAATTTCCCGCAAAAGCGTGTTCTTCAAATCATTAACGTGCAATTAATTTCTGTGGCAAACAATTCCCTCTGTTACCATTCTCTTTTAAGTGTCCAGATGCAATTCCTTGATCTAATGGTTATAAGGGTATTAGTTTAAGTAGTTAATTATATTTTAGATCGAACAAGTGTTTGAATTAGGGTTGCCATACTTTTTTTAGTTGAAATTCCAACAAGCTGGGGAGGGGGGATCTAAGTATAGTATAACATTCTAAAAGCTGTCTAACAACGATCCTTCTTCATAACACTATCACAGAATTTTAGAAAGTGAAAAAAAAAATTAGGATGTCAGGTTGAAAAGAAGATACAATTTTTATTAATGTTTGGTAATTCAAAATTATATTAACGAAACACAGAGTTAAAGCAAAACTACCCAAATTTTAATTTTCATTTTGAACTGGGACCCGGATATTTGATTTGATTTGATTGGGGAGGGGTTTGGGAATTTCAGCAACAAAGGCTATTATCCCCTATTCATTCCAAAGTTCTTTTCAATCCATAATCAAAAAAGAGATGAAAATTGTCATCAAAAGACGGGCTAAAAATATTTCCGATCTGATTCGGTCAAGAGAAAAAAAAATGGCACCCTCTGAGAAAGGCCTCCATATTCTTTTTTCAACCTGGATAAAAAGGCTTTTCAACATTGGATGTAAACAATGAATTTTCTTTCATTGGCGGAATGACGTCAGTATTTTCGAATACGTCAGGTTTTCTCAATTTCAAGAAAATTCCTGTAAATCCGGACATTTTAAAGATCCGGGCACTAGTCCGGAAGTGAACATGAAATCATGACTCATGGTAACCCTAGTTTGAATCCATGTGTTAAATATATACATTGCTCCTTTTATTCGAATAGTGAATGTAAAAAAAATACCACAAACGTATGAATAAGATGTCCCAAAATAAAAAGAACTAGCTTCCTTCGGCGAGTAGCTGTTCGCCTGGAATAACGTTTTATTTTCTAAACATCAACCAAAAGCTATAAATCAGTTGATTCAATCCGTTATTTTTACAGTCAACTATTAATTAGTTAAAAAGAACGATCGTGTATCTCAAAACTGATCTAATCGTCCAAAACAGATTTCTAGTTTCAGATAAAATCCAGTATAACATTCTGAAATCAAATATACGAGGACTAAAGACTGTTGACATATTCAGCGAGTGTATGGTGTTCCATATCAAACCATTTCCTTATCA
The DNA here is from genome assembly GCA_013235015.1 of Araneus ventricosus. Classification (NCBI taxonomy): domain Eukaryota; kingdom Metazoa; phylum Arthropoda; class Arachnida; order Araneae; family Araneidae; genus Araneus; species Araneus ventricosus. The sequence continues at coordinate 58,422 of BGPR01004577.1, read as the reverse complement.
CCTGCCAACGAAATCGCAGTTTGCTTGAATAGAATTCAACAAACTAGAAGCTGTCATGTTGACCGTGGAACATAGATTGCGTGACAGCAAAGTACTTTTAGAATTTAATTAATAATATTGTCAATGATTCCTCGAAATTAGATCAGATTCAGTTTCAATTTCGTTGTAATAACTCTCGAACCAGACAGATCGAACTTCATAACCACTTGAGAATGTTTTCATAATAAATAATATTTCTCGCTTGTCACAGATATTGGCGTAAAGTAAACAAGTTTATTTCTGAAATTCGATCATGGGAACATGGATGAAAATATATCAGACGCCAGCAAATATCGCTAATTTAGTAGCTTCAAACCGTGTTTGAAGAATAAAATATTTGCTGGTTTTTTTTGTTGAAATCGCTCGAAGATTATTAGTTTTCACTGAATTCATAATTTCATAATATTATCGTTTATTAGACTGGTATGATTAAATTTCATTGTTTTCATTTGAGTCTCAAGTTCACTACTATTGAGTAAATACTTGAACTTTGAAAATTTGTATCTTTAATTAATTTAACCCTTTTAGTGCCGAACGACCCTATATCGGCATTCGCAACACTTGTGAAATTACCAACAACGATATATCGTTGCTTATACGTTGGCATCTTACTATTCGCATCGCGAGAGAACTCTGTCTCAAAATAAATTTATAAAACGTAATAAATGGTTTTATTAATATATTTGTTTTATTAAAAATATTCGATAAATATTATATATTAATATTATTCAATTAAATATTTAAGTTAATATTGAATTAATATTCATGATATTCGATTAATATTATAAGTTAATATTCGAATTTTCTGTTTTTCATAATGTTTTACATTTATGTTATTCGTATGATTTTCAACAAATACTGAAATACATTTGGCATTCATTTATTCTCCCTTTATTTCGTAATATGCCCCTTTTTGAATTCTGTAAACATCATTCTTATTTTGTTTTCTATGAGCTTCTTCCCAAACCATAGCACATTCGACAAAATGGCCCGGCATTCTTCACATGGGTACGATACTTTCGGTTGGCACTAAAAGGGTTAAAGCAGGTCATTCACATCTCTTCCAAACTGGAAATTTTGGAACACGGGAAGGAAACAACAATCGTCAAGGTCGAAAACCTATGAAATTTAGAGCGTATTTAATCAAAATCCAAGACTTCATGCGCCGATTCCCATTTGAGACCCCGATGCGAGGCTAGCGGCACTTCAAAGGATCTGCCTAGATTGAAACCTCACAACGAAGGTAGAAAGTCGAAAATCCGCCTAATGGGAGGATCGAAGAGCTACGGTAGCGCTCTTTGGAGCCTACGTGAATGACGTGCGTAGTTTTTCGATTAAAATGGGTGGAAAAAAACGGGCTTAGGACAAATGGCATAGCTAGCCTTCAAGTGAATGCCCAGATTTAAGCTGGACATTTACCATTGCTCCAATCTACTTTTTTTGGAACACAGGATGCATATCTAGAGAAATCCACGAGTCAAACACTCATAATGAATGGTAAGCCTGGGATCTTCTATTGGCCAAAGCAACCTTGGAACACACTGATAGCCTTTGAGGAAGAAGTCCGACTTAGCTCCAGTAAATGGGGTAGGTTGCCTGCATATAGAGCTTTCTTAAGTAGGCCATTAACATCTCTTCCAAAATGGAATTTTTGGAACACGGGAAGGAAAAAGCAATCGTCAAGGTCGAAAACCTATGAAATTTGGAACAAATGATTCAAAACGATGGAATTCCAGCGAAATCAAATTACAGCAGTTCATGCGCCGATTCCCATTTGAGACCCCGAACGAGGCTAGAGCGGCACATCAAAAAACCTGCCTAGATTGGAACCTCGCGACGAGGCTAGAAAATAGGAAATCTGGCGAGTGGGAGGAGGAATAGGGGGACTCGAAGAGCAGCAGTAGGGGAGTGATCTTTGCTCCCCTACCGCCAGCGCACTTTGAAGCCTCAAATGAATGACGTGCCTGGATTCTTCGATTAAAATGGGTGGGAAAAAAGCGGTCTTAGGAGAAATGGCATTGCTAGCCTTCAAATGAATTGCCGGCTTAATATTAGCAACGTTTGAATGCCAATATTTTTACTAACCTACCATGCTTCATTTACATATTTGACATTTTTAAAGTTACAAAACATTCTTCTTCATTTACTTTCCATAAAAATTATTTTTAATCTTGTCTCAGTTGCAAAATAAATGAAACTGCATATGTCATATAACTGCACGCTATACTGAGAATTAGTCATGCTATCCTTTGTAAGGTGCGAAATGGATTCCAGTATTAAATCGGAGCTTGCGCGTGACGTTTATTTTGTGAACACGAATTGACTCAACTTAAAGATATGTCATATAATATTTGTATAGAGTGAGACTTTTTAGCTGTCAATGGCACGTGAAATATCACTATAATTTTATGGTGAAATAAACCTTATTTTGTTTAAAAAAAGATGGTTAGTCATCTCAAACATTTAGTGTATATGTATGTGTGCCAATCGGCTCAGAATAGTTTTTTTTTTTCTCAAGCAAAAACATGCAGTGAAATTTTGTTTAATTTTTAATTATTTTATAGTCTAGTTTCCTAATAGGTGCAAATTAATTGAACACCAATATATTTGTTCGCATTAAGCAATTGGTGTACACAACTGTGAACTTTTAACATTTTGTTTTGTGCAGATTTTAATTGTTATTTCTGTCCTATATTAATTTTTAACGCAAGAGAAAACAACTGCTAATTATTTTCAAATTGTTTGTCTTCCGGATAAATTTTTGTTTTGGTTTATACCTATATACATTGCAAGTGTATTTGAAAATTAAATGTTGATACAAATTATTGATTCATTCAGCAAAGATGTACATCTATCTAAACATTCCTACATCAACCTCAATCTTAACCCTAGACCAGTGGCGAATCCAGGATTGGGGGGTTTGGGGGGGCTGAGGTCATAAGAATTTTGTGTCGTAGTGACGAATGTCAAATCTCATGGCCTATGTAAACCAAAATACATTAACTTTACAGACTTTCCTCACCTGACAATAAGAATTACTAAGAACACTACAATACTTTCGATAATTTAATAAAAAAATACAACTAAATAACTAGCCAAAAAATGTTTTCGATCGCGTCAACGCTACAAGTACAAGTGGAATGACTAGAAAAGTAGAAATAGTTTTGAGCCTGTCAAGCCAGAAAGCAATGTTGTCACGATTTTATTATTTTTTTACAAATGAAAATTAAGAACAAACAGTTGTAGTGATTTTAAATAAAATAATTTTAGTTTAGGGGGGCTGTAGCCTGATAGACCCCCCCTCCCTGTATTCGCCACTGCCCTAGACTATGAGTTAAGAATCTGACTTTGGATTGTCGCACAAATTGTACAGATAAAACAAAGAGTCAACGAAGTAGAGGTAATCAGTTCTAAACAAATGTTACGGATTATTGAATTAAGAACTGTTTGCATTTTACGGTACCAGACTTTGCAAATATTTTTTTTGACTACTAAAATCAACAGAGTCCTAATTGGAAGCGTATTTTCCTTTGTTTAGATAAGTTCACAGGATAGATTCATTTGATTCAATTTTTTTTCATTCAGCATAGTTAAATGCCTCTGAATGGAGACCCTGAATGTTCTCTGCTTGATAAAAATGCCGTATGAAGGAAAATATAGCAATTGTGAAACGGAGGCTGTGATTAATTAGCTGTTTAGTCATCACGTGCTATTTATGTATCTCTTTGATAACACTATCTATTATTCCTTTTTTAACCTTCTCGTTATAGGCGTTAACATTTGAAAATATGTTGATTGTTCTAAAATCCACCCATCTCTTCTTGTCCTTGGGAACTGGGGGGTCGGTCCCTTTCGTGGTGTTGGAAGTCTTTTTTTATTCTCCGTAGTCTGGCTAAGGACCTTATACCCTTTCGGATATGCCTGGTCGGGTGTGTGTTTCTGAAGCCGGCCATTCACTTGAAGTATAGCCATGCCATTTGTCCTAAGCCCGGTTTTTCTCCCACTCATTTTAATAAAAAAATACAGGCACGCCATTCACTTGTATTCAAAGGACGCAAACTCTGTACGAAGGTAGGGGCGAGCGATCTTCTGGCCCTCTCTACAGTTGCTTGTCAATCGCCCTTCGATTTTCCCCAGTCAGCAGATTTTAATTTATGATACCCTCAAAGCGAGGCTTCAATCTATGCAAGGCATTGTTCTTCTCGCTAGCCTCTTTCAGGGTGCCTCTGATTTTTCGTTCCAATTTCAGTCCAGACGGAATTGCAACCATGGCAAGCTGTTGGACTCATTTCCATAGATTTTTATCGCTTTTTCCTTCTCGCGTTCCAAAATATACAGTTTGTCTGTGAAGTGAATGGTCGGCTTTACTTTATCTTATCGTTATAGGCGTTATAGTTATTGTAAGAGTATACAGGTGACCATAAATTATTGGACCCATTTCAAAAATTAATAAAAAACTTATAATGTTACAACTACGTTTTTTTTAAATGGTAGAGCATTTTAAAAACTTTTTTTTTCCAGATAGGTAACGCGCCTTTACGGTGGTTTAGGTGGTCATAAATTATTGGGCAACTCCCATTTTTGAGAGCCATTATCTGCGAAACTATTAAAGCCAGAGGGAAAATGAAAGCATGTACACTGTAAAAAAAATCCCTTAAAATTTACGGTTTTAAACTGGCAGCTGGGTTGGTTGTGCAAAACCGTAAAAGTTACGAAATAAATCCGTAGGCAAAACGGTTTTTTACCATACAGGAACAAGTTTTTCCCGTAAAAGTTACGAAGTAAATCCGTAGTCACAACGGTTTTTTACCGTATGAAATCAAGTTTTCTCCGTAAAAATTAAGTCATCGAAGTAAGTGACGTCATCGACTGAGTTGAGTTGCTTTTTTCCTTCTGTTCGAGTTGAGTTGAAATGTGCTGATGTCTATTATCAATTAGGAATATTTATTAATCAAGGCTTAATTATTAATTTCAATTAGTTTAATTTTTAATTGAACTTACTTGGACGATTTCGATGCAAGATGATGACAAAACTTCTAACTCCTCCGAGCCGGGGATCGAAACCGCGTTCATAGAAATAAAAGGCAGTCGCTCTAACCACTAGACCACCGGAGACTTCAAAAAACAAAGAAAAAAATAATCTATTTGAGTTTTAAAGTCACTATAGCTCTAGTGGTGTAAAAATCAGGTATTGCCAGAACACGTGTTTTAAGGTTACGGAGATGGAACCCTATTGAAAACATGAAATGAATGCAATAAAATTACATTTAAGAAAAGGGAAAGTTATCGTACGGAAAGCAATACCGTATGACGAAAAGTAGAATTTGAACTGACGGTTTTAAACCGTTTATGGCTGGAGCGAAAAACGGTGAAAAACCGTTTTGTCAACAAAACAGTTTTAAACCGTCAAATATACGGAAAAAGTCCGGGAAAAAAACGAATATTTTTTACAGTGTATTTTTAGGGAATTTTACGCTCTTTAATTTGTTAAATAACGTGTAGTTCAAAAACTGAGTAGTTTTCGAGATAATAAAGAAAACCTAAAAGAGTAAATCAGATCAGCTTCTGCTAATCGGTAGCCATTGCGTGTGGAAATCTCTCACTGTAGCAGATTTAGAACACCGTAATGGTACGTTACCTACTGGAAAAAAACTTTTTTATTTGCTCTCTCATTAAAAAAAAGCAGTTGTAACATTATTAGTTTTTTAAATTATTTTTTGAAATCGGCTCAATAACTTATGACCACACTATATCAATTGTTCCTTTGAGTACGGTGTGATACATAAATTGTAATAGTTTATGAGCGCTTTGAGCACAGATCTAATCTGTCTTTTCACTGAGCACACAATGGCTCTTGTACTAATCCCACTTAGTCGAGCATATCTAGAGAAATCCACGAGTCAAATACCCATAATAAAGGGTAAGGCTGGGATCTTCTATTGGCCAACGCAACCTTGGAGCTTACTGATAGCTTTTGAGGAAGAAGTCCGACATACCTCCAGCAAATGGGGGTAGGTTGCCTGCAGGTAGAAGTTAAGCAGGCCATTCACATCTCTATCAAAATAGAATTTTTGGAACACGGGAAGGAAAAAGCAATCGTCAAGGTCGAAAACCTATGAAATTTGGAACAAATGATTCGAAACGATGGAATTCAAACGAAATCGAAATCCAAGACTTCATGCGCCGATTCTAATTTGAGACACCGATGCGAGGCTAGCAGCACATCAAAGGATCTGCCTAGATTGAGACCCCGCGACGAGGCTAGACAATCGGAAATTCGCCGAGTGGGGGGAGGATTGGGTTGATCGAAGAGCTACGGTAGCGCACTTTGGAGTCTACGTGAATGACATGCGCAGTTTTTCGATTGAAATGGTGGGGAAAAACGGAAATAGGACAAATGGCATAGCTAGCCTTCAAGAGAATGCCCAGCTTTAAGCGGGACATTCACCAGTGTTCCAATCTACTTTTTTGGAACACAGGACGCCAAATTCATTCGTCAATGTAAAATCACGATGATAATTGGTGTAGACTGATGTAGAAATTGGAATTCCTACGTTATTGGTTTTTCATTTATCCCTTTCTGTCATAAAAGGGAAATATGATCCTTTGAGTGGGCGATAAATCACCATTGTGTATGGGGGAGAGTTGGGGAGGAGGAATGTGCGAGGTAATGAGAAATCAGGGCTGGGAGGAGTATGTGCTCTCCCCAAAAGCGAAAATTCCCCATGTGGGGGAGATAGGGTGGGTTGGAGTCAGTTTGGCGGGAGGAGGAGTAGGGGTGGTCGAAGCAGCCGATTGTGCGCTTTGGAGCATTCGTGTATGACCCGGCTAAATCTATCAACTTGAATGAGTGGAAAACAAACACGTTGTTGGTCTAATGTAGAACAGCCTCATGGTGAATGTCCAACTTTAGATCAAATCCTGCAGCTGCCAAACCGAGAGTAGCGAGCGATTCTTTGCTAATGCGCACATCAGTGTACCAGTTTTGAAATAATTCTGTTAGAGAGCACAGCCAGAGAATAGTATCCATTCCTTCTCACTCTGTTCTTATAAACACGTTAAAATAATTATGAAGTGTGGAAAAAATCTACTCCTGTTTATTTTACAAAAAAGCTTCATTATCATGAAAATCACGGGAAAGAACAATACTTCAGAACAAGATTAATCAAACAGGACATTTAATGCACAAAAATTCTATGTAAAATCCTGATGCATGTCAAAAAATGTTCTAACATCTCCTGCATACTAAAAATTTCTGCGTTAATGACTTGGAACTTTCACAGAAAGTTCGATATAATAAAAAAACATCTACAGAAAGATCAAAATGCAGAAGCATGAAGTGAAATATGAAGGTTTTCGAAAAGTGAGCATAAATTTGCAAAATGAGGTTAAAATGGTCCATCCAGCTGAAAGAGGTTCCCTCTGACTAATGGCCGGTCTTGGAAGGAGATGTCTTGTTGGCAGAGTCGATCAAGAACTACTGAAGTCGCCTTAATTACGGCGACAAGATAAGTGAAATAACCCGGCTGCCTTTTTTCGCCGCGAAACTTTCTGGAAGTGACAAATGATTACATTCCTCCTAATCGCCGATACTTGAGGTTGAAATATGACTTAATGTACCTAAAAAAAGTTTTATTACGCAAAAAATTTAAATAAAAATGATTTTTTTATGTTGGCAAATTTGAGTGACAAATTGCAGATATCCGTGTGAATTTGTTTATACAAGATTTTAGGACTAAATTTATTTGGAAGTTTGATTGAAATACGAACTTCAGCTTTCGTAATAGTACTAATGAACGAGAATTTGGAACCAAACCAGTTCCGTTAGTTCTTCTTAAAACTTTTATTAAATGAACCACGAAGAGAAAAAATAATTTAATTTAATTTATTAATAATAATAAAGATTTTGACAATGAAACAATTAATGTGAGAGATTAGTTTAGCTAATGCAATTTGAAATCGGCTTTTCATTACTTACAGCGAAATCAACACGAGAAAATAATAATTAATAATAAATATATAAAAAATTTTAAATAAAACGCTTTTACCAATGCATTAGAAAAGAAAATAATAATTTTTCTCAAAAATATGGAGGTCAAAGCAAAAATCGGAAAAGCGTGAGGTGCAGGTAGAAAAGCTGTAAGTAAATCAGAATTGTAATCACATTTATAATATATTTTATACGATGAGTGTTAATTACATTTCGTTTTTTATGATAATCATTGTGGTTTTATATCTTTCTCCTATTGCTTTCAGCGCCTCACGCTTTCACAATTTTTGTTTTGACCTACAGATTTTTGAGAAAAATTATTATCTTTTTTAATACATTGGTAAAAGCGTTTTTTTCAAGTTTTTTTATATTTAATATTTTCTAGCTTTTAGTCTTTAATTTATGTCATAATTCAGTATTATAAATATTTTATACATCAACTAACTAAGAAATTATTTTATTGAAAAAGGTCTGATAGGATGTACGTAATGGACCCTATGCTTTATTTAATTCCAGCAATAATTTCTCTAAAAAGATCTATAATAGGACATACTTATTTTTATTTTTACTGAAACATTTAAATTACTGTGTCAAGTATTTTAGTTCTCAAAAATACTATAGATGGCGCCACTGAAACCTACCTAGTGCAAACTCAATTTTGCGAACTTTTTTTAAAAATTGATAATTGAAAGTTCTAAAATTATTAAAATATTGCATTGTCATCAAGCCCCAATAAATATACAAAATTTCAGCACTCTAGTGCATTAAGAAATGAGTGAAAAATCGATCACAAAATTCCAACCATACATACATGAAACATTTCGAACTTAGTAAAAGCGTTTAAAAAAACACCTTCTTTTTAAGACATATTAACAGCTTAGAAAAAAGTAGCAAATATTTTTTAATCAATAATCAGAAACAAAAACAAAAATCACAATAGTGTGAGGCACAGTTAGAAATATCGTAAATAAACTGAAATTGCAAGAACGATCATAATATATTTTAATTTTTTTAATTACTTTAATTGACTTTTTTACTATTTTCATTGACGTTTGGTTTCATTCTCGAACTTTTTTCGTATATCATGCTTTTATGATTTGTTTTATTTCCAGATTTTTGTAAATAAAGTATTTTCTACTTTTTATTACACTTATCAAAACGTGTCTTTTGAAAAAGGTTTATATTTTTTATTTTATAATTTTCAGTTAATTTTTTTTCTTAAATTCTGAGAATAATTTTTCTAATTCTTTTTAATTTTATAATTTAATAAAATATTCTTATTATATATTATTAATATTCTTATTTATTTAAAAATTAAATCGGTTAAAAAGCAGGTGAAATCTTCGACTGCTTACGCTGCTTCTGGAACAACAAACTCTGAACATCTAATTTACTTTTTGATTAAAATTGATACTTGAATTTAATTAAAATTCTAATTGATAATCAATGTTTGAAAATATTAAAATACAGATCAGAATATTCCATTTTCATCGAGAACTTACAACTGCACAAGATTTCAACACTCAGGTATATCAGGAAGCGAGTGAAAAAAATTACTGCAAATTTACATCTTTAAAAGCATGAAGTAAGCCAAGTTAAATAAAAAGCGTGTAAGAAAGTTTATTGTTGTTCTCACACTGTCATTGATAAAATGAAGCATAAATGTGGAATGCTATTGCAAAATTTTTCTGAGTTTTTGGCAAAACCAAAGGAACAGTCCTCCAGGCCCTATCACCGGACTTTCTTTCGGGATAAATCTTTGGCAGTGTCCCTCGCCTTTATAACCGCCAATTCGCCAATTTATTTCGCCAAGTTGCAAGCATAGCCACAGGTTATTAATATTACGGGTAAACAGGTGGTCGTCGAAGGCGGCTAGTATGAGATAAAAGAGTAGGCAAGACCATTCAAAATATAGAGAATCTTCATCGTTCTTAAATTGGAGAATTGCTTCGAATCAATTTGGACGCAGCAAAAGATGTGTTGAAAACAACTTTATTCAAAACCAGACGAATCGCAGAATATAGAACATGAAATTCTTCTTAAATATGAACAGTACTCATGTTCTCATTTAAAAAAAGAAAGAGATTTATAGAAGTTGGAAAAATTCCTGCCATGCCAGAAGTCAGAGGTAGATCCATCCCTTCTGACCAAAGATATAAGGATAAGCAAATTTCAACCCCCTTCCGCCCTTTCCACCTCCAAGTTCATCAGGGTTGCATTTCTGAGGATGATAAAAGGTGGAAGATAATGCAAATTCTGAGAGTTTTGCAGCAAGATGTAACGTGCTTGGGCTAAAAAGCAGTGAAGTTAGGGGTTGAAAATCACTTTTTAGTACATAACTTCTAAGCAATTGTAATTATCGGAAACCTTTCTGTTCAAAAAGTTGTTCGTTGTGATGAGGTTGAGGACAAGCATACTTTTAATTATCTTTCAGTTTGCAATCATAAGGGATTGATGAGAATGAAAATTTTTGCTCCTCACAACTTCCATTCTCTTCGAGCTGGATAGCCCATCTGTGACCTCAATCGAGATTTTGTCTCCCGTACAACATATCCTTCGCTGGATCAAATCTAATTGAAATTATTCTAATTATCGTGTTCACATTCTAACATGGACAAAGCGTTATTTATATTATAAAAATATTGTATAAGTACTTTTAATTTTTCAATTTTTGTATTTTTGTGTTATATAAACTTTTATATGGGGGTGATTTCTAGTTCTAAGGACCATGATCGGAAAATCTGATGCAGAAACTTTCCGTAAATCTTCTCATGGGAAGTATTGCAATAGGTAGACATCCTATAAGAAACCTACCTAATAGCTTTTTCTCATCTTGGCGTGAGAACTTCGTGTCATACCTTTTTGAAATTCCGAATTAAGACACTTTTATTGAAACGGTTTCAAACTTTTCTTCGTAACTCACATTTGTCAATTTCAGGTATGTGCCTAAAATATAAAACATTCTATTAAATTTACCTACATGTGAAATTTAGATCCACAGTTTCATCAGTATTTTTAAAAATAAATAATTTATTGTATTTAATCTTTTGTAAGTTTAAATTTAGACGATCTCAATCCACACGATTTTAAACAAAGAAAAGAAACTGAATTGTTATAAAATATAAACTGTTTCGAGTTGACACCCACAAGTTTTTCCAGAATGGCTTTTGGGCTTTACAATATTCTGCCATATCACCTGTCAGTCTGTCAGCCGAGAAATAATGATGCATTCGAGAAAAATAGGTTTATACCGAACAAAAGGACCTTGAGGTTAGCTTTGAAGTATGCAGCAATGGAATAAAGTTAGTCCTAGGATATTCCTCTGTCCCTTTCGCTCATTATTTTACTTCAATGGCAAGAAGAATAAAAGTAAGAGGAGAGTCAGTCTAACAATACATTTATCCCTATTTGAAGGCAATATGAAAATTTAATATACATGTTACTTTCCACTTTTGCATGATTTTATTTCTCCGAGTATGCTTCTGTATCATCTGTGTTTTATGACATACAAATTGTTGATTATTATGTTGGGTACTATATGTTCAAAAAATGTTCAGAGGATCTGCAACTTTAACCCTATGATACCTTTCTTTTGATAACTGGCTTTGAACCTTTTAGAAGAAGTACAGGGTGACTCAAAACTAGAGGAACAAACTTCTAGGAGGGGTGGGGTACACCTATACGGCTCGGAATCACATAACAATGCAGGGTCAGAAACGCAATCTTACCGAGATAGGGGCGGTTGTTATGGGCTGTCGCAGGAAAACCGTGGACAACCCCCATCAGAGGTGTTAGGATGGAAGGTAGGAATTCATCGTGATCGCAAATTGATATTTAAAGACCATAAAAGTAAAATAAGTCATGACTTTCCTGATAATGAAGTTGCCCAAAGTTTTCTGGTTACGTGCCTAGTTCTTACCATCTACAGTTTCGCACAATTGAGGGCTTTTCATTATTGGCTTGTCGTTCCTGCATCTTAATTTATCCTCCAGTTTATCAGAGGAAGTAGGGGCGTTTTGAAATGGCGCATCTTTGTGGCTACCGCAAACGTCCAACGATTGCTCGGCGTATTTCAAAACATCCGAGATTCCATGCGCTGCCCACGTCACGAAACTTCGGGCAACCTCATTATCAGAAAACTCATGAGTTATTTTACGATTATGGTCTTTAAATGCCAATTTGCGATCACGATGAATTCATATTTTCCATCCTAACAAATCTGCGGGTGGCTGTCGACGGTCTTCTTGCGACAGCCCCTAACAACCCCCTACTCGTTAGGATTACATTTCCAACCCTGCACTGCTATGTGATTCCGAGTCTTCTAGGTGTACCCCACCCCTGTTAGAAGTTTTTTCCTGCAGTTTTGAATCCCCCTGTATGTTGCGTAGGCTGTAATCAGCCTTTCGAAGAGTGACGGCACCTTGATGAAAATTTATTCAAAAAATAAATTCATTGATTCTTCCTAGGTTAAATAAAAAAAAAGCTTTTTGGAATTAATTTATTATGAGAAGCATATTTGCCATAAACCGAATGTTGATTTGAACCATAGGAAATAGAATTCTTGTTCTTTGTAATGTATCATTGTTACATAATGTATTCATTGAATATAAGAAACTAGACAAAATAGTATTTGCTTAAGTTTGCAAGATATTTTTCTTAGCTTATTATTTAGTATTATTATTTATTTTTGTATTTTACTTCTTAACATATACACATATACATAACCCACGCCGACCGACACACCCAAAGGGTTTAGAACCAGGAAGGATCGACGGAGACTTCTTAACGTATGAGAGCTATTTTTTAAAGTAAGGCCTGTTTGTTAATACAGTTTCAAATTTCGCGTGTGCATGAGAATGAGTGTGCGTGCTGACTCCCGGCATTCTTTGCACAAAACCCTACACCATTTGTCTTCACGGTGTCAATGTGAGGTTAAAATGTTTGAGAAAATTCGACTATGAAATACGGTCAGTAATCTGTTTTTTAACAGCAAGAAACAAGAGCTGCGGATATGCATCACCCAATATGCGAAGTATATGGTGACAATGGAATGAGTGACAGTAAAGTGAGAAAATGGGTGAGATTATTCAAGAATGTCCGGACAACGTAAGAATCGAATATGAAATTTCTATCCTTTTTTGTTTGCCGATTGAGCCCAAAATGCAACATAGTTCTATAAATATTGGCGTCGAGATCATACATCAAAGTTCATAAAGATATGTTGTTAATTTTTTGAGTTATCGCTTTCGCATGCTCATGGACAGAGGCAGAATTTCCGTAGATGGGATTTGTCTAAAATCGGGGAGAAGTCGAAAATTTTAATGCAAAGACCACATACCAAATTTCATTTGCTGAGCTCGTTCCATGCCCATTGTTGTGTTCACAAAGATACAGAGAAAATTCACAAAATTGGTTTAGTTCATGATTAACCAAGATCTTCCGTTCGAATTTTTTTACGCAAACACTATTTTTTCTCTGTACGTATTTCGTAAAAGAGAAAATCAAAAATATATTTAAGGCGTTTTAATAAAAGGGTTCGAAAACTTTCAACCAGTAAGAATATTAGTTCAGCCATACTGCCAAATATATTCGCAAAGTAATTCCAACAAATAGTCCAGATTGCATCCATCACATTATGCAATTCATCTGGGGTCTTCCACCTCGTCAGAACGATCCATCTTTTGTATCCTAGCCGCTTGTTTTGTGAAAGACAAAGAAACAATAATGCCAGCTTTCTTTGCCCTATATAAAAGAAGGGATATTGTAATCCTAGCCTTATCAACGGAATCGATGGAAGCAATCGACTGCAGAATAGAATTCTTGTTGCATGAAATGTGCATGTATCATTATTATATAATAGACTAGCAGTACACGCGCGGCGTTGCCCGTGGAATCAGGAATTGAACAAAATGAAAAAAAAAATAATAACCGCCCACAACGACATGTTATAGTTTAGAAAACAAAATAAAAACAAAAGATACACATTATTGATTTTCCCGCTTATTTTGTTTCGCGCTATAGTACAGAGTACGTTAATCCAAAACAATATTACAAAATTGGAACGTGAAAATGATTATTATACAGCAAGCAAAACATAAAATCGAATCCGGAAATAATAATCGAAGTCATTCATTCAGTTGAAGCTCATGACGTATCCTGCGCTCTGCACCGTCAGCCAATGAAAATTTCCAGCAACGTTCCGGAGAAGTGTTGCTGGAGGAAACTATCTAGAGGAAAAATATCTTTCAACTGACCAGGAAAAAATAAAAATCAATTTAAAAAACGGGAAGAAAATTCGTTTGGGGTCTTCCTTCTCGTCAAAATGATCCATCTTTTGTTCCCTAACCGCTATTTCCTTTTTTTGTGAAAGACAAAGAAACAATAATGCTAGCTTTCTTTACCTTATATAAATGAAGGAATGCTGTAATCCTATCCCGATCCAGGGAATCGATGGAATCAATTATCTGCATAATAAAATTCTTGTTGTATGTAATGTGGGTATCT
>BGPR01004577.1:0-37036 GCA_013235015.1 Araneus ventricosus | reverse complement strand
AGAATTATTTCATGTTATTTATTGTTTACAGGGTATGATAGATTTTTTTACTCTAGAAAGTTAGAATTAGAATTAAAATTTTAAATTTAGGTTTTCTACCTTGAATTTAGTTCATTGGACTTGTTTTGAAACCACTCTTTTTCAATATTGATTTCTTAAATTTCTTCTTGCTTACCTCTTAATGGGAAATCGATTTAGATTTGATTTGTAACAAACTAGTAAATACTCATGAATTGACGTCACAAATTAATGGCAAACGTAACAGAAATTGTTGCCCAACATTTAACTGCACTTTATCTGCCGTTGTTCTGTGATGTGGAATGGAAGTATGAGCTGTAATATTTTTATTCATAAAAATTTAATAATTTATGTTTCAAATGTAGGTAGCTGTAAAGAATCTATTTATACAAGAAAGATTATACAGATATTACTTTTTTCTATCTACTTTTTTATCCTTTTATTGGAAGAAATCGTTTTTCTAAATTTAATAAAGAAAAAACAGTTGAATAAAAATAACTATATCTAAGAAATTAACTTCCTAATTACTAGTTTTTATTTTTAAATTTGAGAATTTAAAGATTTTAAACGAACAGATGTTTCAGAAACAAAATTCTAATCATTATAACTTTATGCATCTTTTTAATAATTATCTGAAAAACAGGAAACAACATTTCAAGTAAAAATTAAACATTATTAAGAAAATGAAAGTACATATCTTATAGGAAAATTAATAATTTTTGTTTATATGAATGCAGTCATCGTCAGAAATTTTCTTCATTAGAGGATTTTAATGATTTAAGGCAAATAAGTTTATGAAAATATTACTTACCAAGGGAAATTAAACGCTGAGGTTTTCAAATTCTCTTTAAAAAGATGTTATTCATTACTCCTAGTATTTAATCTTAATTTGTTAAAATGGAATTTTTTTCCATAATTTATAAGTTTATGCTGGATTTCAATATATCAGTAATTAGAGGAAAATTTTAAATATACACGTTTTGAAGATCTCTCTTGCGATTTATTAAAATATGCAAGATAAAATTTTAATTGATACAAAAGGAATAAAAATGTTGTGTATTTAAGTAGAACTATCTTGATTTAAATTATTTCTTAACGACGAAAAATTATTATTTTTACTTCATTTTGTATAAATTTAGAGCAAATTCAAATAATGTAAAGAAAATCCATATTTACAAAACTTGAGATAAATTATACTTTATGACTTATCACGAATTAACACATTTTTAAATGTTTCATCGTTTCACATATTTTTGTGTTTTGCAATCATATATTAGTAGTATAGTTAATAAAATAATAATTTTGAAACTAACAACCAAAAAACAAAATTGACACTTAAATAAATACTTTCCTGTTTAATATATTATTAATATCTAGAAAAAATACTACCATTGAATTCAGGCTGGATATATTACGTGTAAAAACGGCTAAGTAATGTTGTACTCTTTAGTTTTTCTGAAACTATAAGTCATGATCTAAAACAAGATTTTTTTCCTTCACATTAAGGCCGTGGTGGCATAGTGGTTGGGTTCAATCTTTGCGCTCCAAACAACAAAAGTCCGAGAACCGATTCCACCCAAAGTTTGACGTATATGTGGACCTGATATACGTTAAATCTGCCATTAGGGGTCAAATGACTTCACATCGTCCTCTAGTGCCTTAGTGGATTGAGGCATTTCATGGTATGGCTGAGAATTATGAATAGAAGGGTAAAGATTATGGGTTCTATCTTCTGGATGTGCTCTTAACTAGCATTAGTCAAAAACTGGCACACCGATGAGCGCTGCATCAACGCTTTGCTCGCTACGGTTGAGGTGGATACTGGAGGTTGTCTTCCAAGCTAAACACGAATGTGGTCCAGTTTCCGTTGAAAATCCTGAAAAAAAGGCAACCTTCCCCCATATATTTGAGTTAAACCAGGTTTGACCTGAGGTGCAACCTAGGCGCTCCAAGGTCGCTGTGAACAACAGAAAGAACCACATTTCCCCCTTTTATCATGAGTCCTTAACTCAAGGAATTGGCTACATATGCTAGAGCAAGTATGATTAGAGCCATTACGCCTGCAAGTTGATCTGGCTTGGGAGTTTATAAATTGCTGGCTCAATTGTTGTTCTTATCATTTGACCACGGATTAGAATTAAGTGTTCCGTCCAAGAATAATTCTCGCGTAACTTCAAAACGAGGCGTTAATCTATCGATCATTCCTTGCTCTTGAGAGAATTTTGCAAATTGCTCGATGTTCCTTTTTATTTTGACATTTCTGGAAATAAAGCTTTCTAAAGATTTTTTTTGAATTCCATTTTAGAACGTAAAGAGAATTTCACTATGTAGAAATTCGTTTTAACTTTGTATTTTTCTAGCTTTCATTCTATATTATTCAAAAGTTCCATTTTCAAAGACTTCAACCGAAATTAATGTCCCATTTATAAGCCTTGATCATTAAAAACCACTGGATATGTCCAAATAGTCTTAAAAAATACACAATACACACACAAAAGAAAAAGAGAACTTTTGTATTAATTTAGAAGAATGCAGTGTCCCATTGGATAGGTTCCAACAGCCTTATAAGATGGAATTTACCGTTAAAAATAAGAAATGCCTATTTCATTGAAATTTGTCGTAAAATATGGAAAGTATAAAAACTATTCAGTAAAGTTTCGTGGCAAACCAGCCGTGGCTAACTTCCTTTCCGGCGCTTACAAATTTTCTGAAACATTTGCTCTGACGTAAAGTTATTTTTCGTAAAAGATTTATGAATAAGCATTTAACTTATTCTTGTTGCGTCTGCCCTATTTGATTTGCGGTGCGTTTTATGTACAAATACTATTTATGAATATTTTGAAGACTTTTTACCGTAACATATTAAATTGTCTTATTTCAAGAGCAGCTTTAAAAATACGCTACGAAGTTTTGCAATATTGTTGAAAGGGGTTAAAAAAGAAAAATAAAGAAACCCATCTTTATTATCAACTCATTTTTTTTCTTTAGTATTTCGTTTGATATCCGATATATACTAAAAATTATAATAATGGTGTGTTTCGTTTTGATTACCAATATATATTAAACTGTTTTGTTTGATTACCAATACATATTGACGTTTTTCGTTTGATAACCAATACATATTGATGTTTTTTGTTTGATTTCCGATATATATTGACGTGTTTCTTTATTACTTACGTATTTACATATTGCGTTTAATTTCGAATCTATATCGACATGTTTTGTTTGATTACCAATTCTTATCGGCGTGTTCCGTTTGATCACTAGTACATATTTTTAAAACATAATTGGTAAACAGGCAATATTAATGCCTTTAAAAATTAAAAGTTTATTCCTAATTTTATTTTTTTAAAACGTTCTTGGCGATTACATACGTACTACCGCTTATTGAAGCTAAAAAGTTGAATATGCTGACTGAAATGTAGCTGAATTTCAAATAGCGTCACTTCCCTTTGTACTAGTATAAATAAAGAAAATATTATAATTGGTAGAAAGTTCGACCTCGAGATTTTGGTGAATTTTGATATTTTAGAAATAGCTAAAAACAAAAACAAAAGAAATTTTAGGTTATGTCAGAGTGCCTGTCTCTCCATGTGTATGTTAACACTGTTACTAATATAATAGCTCAGATCTGTCTCCCGGTAACGTCGGACGTCAACAACAATAACACTCGCGCTATAGCACTGCGAGACGCTAAACAGCATTATTTCATTGTTACAGAACCTAAATTTCAGTAATTTTAAATTTAAAAGAGTAATTGTCGTTCTAATTTCAAATTTAATAGCTCTAGAATAGTGAAATAAAATTTGCTATCGATTGATACAAAATTTATCTCGCTGTGATCAATAGTTCCCGAAAAATTTTAAATTATATTAATCATATATTTGAAATTAATTTCCTTTTTTAAATAGAAAGTAGTAAATCACGTCAGTGGTATGTCATGCCAGTGATATAGTTTGGACGTCACGATGCATCTGATTATTTATTGCAATCGTGATGATATAATTTGATAATATTTTTTGGCAACGTTTTGACAATCAGATAAGTGCTTTGTTTCGATTAGAATTTCGAAAAAGAATTCCTCTGAAATTTTAACTTTTGACTTATGTTTGACAAGCTGAGAATTTCATGGTTATTGAATTATAATAAAATCGTTAAACAACGAAAAATGCTTCATACGGAATTTTTTTTTACCAAGAGGTTTATTGAATAAAGAAATATATAAATAAAAAAAATATTTCCTGTCATAAAACATACGTTTATTTTATTTGTTTTGAATCAATGTATAGCATTTATCGCGCATATACATCTATTCAAACACGTCAAATTTGACAGGAAATCTCTCGAATGAAGAGTCAATTTGCACCCGTCATACCATGACGGGTGATTTTCTAGTAGCTTAATAAAAACTGTTTATAAAAACATACTTTTAATATTGTGTGGTGAAGCATAGAATTGTGAAATGATATAAAAATTTAGTTGCAACAGTGTAGAGAAATATCATAATATTTAGAGTAATACTGTAATTTTATTTGATCTGTAATGCAAAAGCAAACCTTACATTATGAATTCTCAACTTTCAGGGTTTGGAATTCAGATTTCCGTGTGGTATTTGATTGACCCCCCTTTCAACAATTTTTATGAATTGTTTGCTTTTCTTCCGTTGAATTTTAAATGATTAACCTGAGATATCAGCTTTGATTTACTTAAACTATTTTTAAGGGAAACTTCTTATTTTTTGTAAAACCTGAAGCAATCTTACTTAATGATTTAGAAAATAGGTTTTTGTTTTTTGATTTTCTTTTTGTGTTTTCTTTTCTGCT
Organism: Araneus ventricosus; assembly: GCA_013235015.1. Taxonomy (NCBI): domain Eukaryota; kingdom Metazoa; phylum Arthropoda; class Arachnida; order Araneae; family Araneidae; genus Araneus; species Araneus ventricosus. Next base: position 32,195 of record BGPR01004577.1, on the reverse strand, counting down.
GTCTTGCACCTTCTAAGGTGGCGTAGACGAAAGTCTAAACATGATTACCTCAAATCAACATTCTTCAAAATGTGGTAATAGAAACAAAGGAATTGAGGGGTCACCAAAAAAGAGAAAAATAATGGAAATAATTTTAAAACCTAGATAAGAAATGTTACATTCTGTTAATGAAGAATTAATTGCATTTGATAAATTTAAGTAACTATGAAAAAACAATACAGAAGACGATTGAAAATCCGTACTTTATTATGATAACATTTCTCAAAGAATTACTATAATCAAGCGCTTTTAAAAGTTAGAGTGCAAATACAAAATGTTGAAACGCGTTAATTCTTAAAAGAATGATAGCAAAGAATTTTAATCAACAAATTAAATCTTGAATTTTTTAAAAAACATTTGTGCCCAAACTATTTAAAATAAATGTTTTTTTGCAAATAAATAAACTTTAATAATTTTTGAAAAGTAATTTTGTTTATTTCATCCTCGTGGAATGCTAGCAGTTGACATTTTTAATATTACATCACCCAATTTGAGCTCTCTGTTTGATGGAAAATTGGAGTTCAAAACAAACAATCCTTCAATCTACGCGAAAGAAGTTATTACGAATATAATGTTTACATAGATGCGAAATGATTTCGAAGCAGTAATATCCAAAAGCTAGATATAACACATAACGCTTACACGTCTCACAAAAGAAGTAACCAATCGATAAAATAAAAAATTCCTTCTTCTCTAGATACAAGAGAAACCGTTCGGTAGTTCTTTGATATACGAGAGAACTGGACTTCCAACAAACATGATGTTTTCATTTGCTTTTTTATTAGTTTAAAGTAAATATCTTGACTTAATAAAGTGCGTCCAGTGGTTTGAAGGTAACAAATAAGTTCGAACTTTTCGTTGGTTTGTATGTAATCTTTCACTGGGTTTGACTGTTGCTGTTAAATATTTTTGGTTAGATACTTTTAGCATTTCTTTTGGAATGGTTGGAGACGGTGGTATTCAAATGACTCACTCAGATATAAGCAGTCTATTGTTAAAGAATTCTTTTCGTTTTGAGTTTTGTTGAAAGTTTTCTTCAACATCCACAGAAATTCTGATGATAAGGAAATAAAATAAAGTTTTTTTTAAAAAATATTTCGTTTGTGTGGTTTATAGATTCTTACTTTCACTAGAAAGAGTGGTATGAAATATTTAAGTAGTGTCTATAAATATCTTTCTCAACCATTTGCAAGCAACGGCGTAATTTTAGGCTAGAAGCTTCGAGAAAGATTTTTCAAATCATTTCGAATCATTTTTTTCAATTTGCGCTCCCTTAATACCGAGAAGTATTTTAAGAAAAATATTTCTTTTTCCGTTGGAAGAAGGTTGTAAAGGACTTTAACGCTGAGTATAACTGCTATCGCAGGTAAAAGCGTTTTAGTAATAGTATAATCAAAAACAAGTGAAAGAGAGTGATATTGATAAGAAGTAAGACATTCTTAATTAATTTGAATAGAAAAACAATCAGAACGATGTATTGTTTATGCACATCTGTCGTTTATATCTCAGAGATTCAAAACTATATAATCCAGACGAAAACAACAATAGAAGACTATCTTTGTGTTCAAAATTCTTTATTTAATTTTATTTTTTAACTTATAAACATTGATAAAATTACGTATAAAAAGAATAAATATATATGTAATAAAATTTAGTTTTTTTAAACTAACTTTAATTATTTTTAACGATACTTCATTTTTAATTACTTCTACTTTCCATCTTAAGAAGTGCACTTCTACTTTTACTTCGAGTCACGAGTCTTTTCAGGATAATACCCTTTTCCCGTATATAACCTCTCAGCCCATTATTAACTGCCCTTTTTTGCTCTGTCTTTCACTGTCGCAACAACACACAGTTCGTCAGTCTGATCATGGTTTGAAGTTTCAATATCACTTAAAATGCTAAATAAACCGAAACACCTTTGCAATGCCTCAATAAAGAAACTGGTAATCGTTAATCGTAATTTTTGAAAATGCCTCTACAAACACCCAAAAATTGAAGATGTTACTTACAGGGTTCTCACTAAAGTCCCTTACCACCCTTTTAACTATCGAATGGCTGCAGCTATCTTCATAAGAGTGGCGTCTAGGCATAATAAAGTGACTATGCGCTACTGGATGAAACCACTTACAGCGCCACCTGGTGGAAAACGGTGGAGTTATCGTTATTATCTCTGAAACGGCACGAGATAGAGGGAAAAATTGAATTACAAAGTTGTAGACCATCATTGATGTAGTACAAAAAGACATCTTGTGGACGTAAATGCTTAGAACAGAATGCTTAAAACACGTATTTGTTTGGTTGCGATTTCCTAAACTGACACTTGACAGACATTCTTAGAAAGAAAAAAAACAATTAGTAATCACACGATACCTTTATTTTCGATGTTCAAACTGCTCTCCGTCAGCTACTATGCACATCTGGACCCTTGCCACGTTGAGGGCTGTTTTTTCGTCCGAAAGATGTTCTTTTCTCCTTTCGTTCAAGTTTCGTGACGTTACAGTTTCGGAAGCTGCAAGCAAACAAATGTGCATTTTAAGCGTTCTGTTTTTAGCATTCATGACTTTCATTCGTGTCTTTCTGTACTACATCGATGATGTCCTACAACTTTGTAATTCACTTTTTCCCTCTATCTCGTACCGTTTTAGAGATAATAACGCTAACTCCACCGTTTTCCACCAGGTGGCGCTGTAAGTGGTTTCATCCCGTAGCGCATAGTCACTTTACCATACCTAGACACCATTCTTATGAAGATAGCTGCAACCATTCGGTAGTTAAAAGGGTGTTAATGTACTTTAGTGGGCACCCTGTATAAATATTCAAAATAACAGTATTCTAAAATTTATGTAATAAAAAAAATCTTTTTCCAGAAATTTCTTCATTTAACGAGTTTTCTTCTTCACGAATGACTGGGAATTTAAATGGGGAATATTTTACCAGGTTTTCTGGAAAAATAGATGCTTCGCGAATAAGCATTATAATTTTATTTATGCGTTTTCCACTAGTAATTGAGTAATATCGAAGTTGTTGTTTTTGTGTAAGGTGTCAATCTGCAGGTGAGATTTTTATGGTCGAGATACGGAGAATTCATAATCTGACGCGTTGCATGAAGTGTAGAGGTACTTAGAGACAGGTAGTGTTTCATAATTTCCTACAGTATCGTCTCAAACCATTGAATGAACATTGCCTGATTCATCAGTTACTAATCAGTTCAATATTTATTCGGACACCATGTATCTAGAAGCCAAAGCTTGATTTCATCATACTTTGGGCTCACAGAAAAAGATTATTTATAAATCACATGTAGGGAGAAGTCGGGTAAGATGGCGACCTTAAGATTTCGAGATTTTTCCTGACCTCAATATTCGTTGCAGGAGGTTTATTGTTTCGGCAAAACTTTCTTGCAACTCTTTACTTTAAAATTATATTTTTTTAAAAATTTTATTTTCAAATTTGAGACCCCAAAATTTCATTTTCGAAAAAAAAAGTCATTTTCTTCATCTTACCCGACTGCAAGGGTAAGATGACGAACGGTGTCGGGTAAGATGAAAAACTGAGATAACAATTTAAATCAACATCATATGCTATCAAAAATCTATTTAGAATTGTTGAGATCACATCTTGATCATAACAAATTGCACATAACAGAAAAAGTACATAATCGAACTAAGGTAACAGCATAAAACAAATGAAATAGCATCAATCGAAATTTTAAATTCAAACCATAAGAAATGAAATCAATTACAAAATTCGCGTCGCCATGGGCTGGGATTTTGCCCCAGCCAGTACAGGTTGAATGGGGCCAGAGCTTGCACATAAAACATTCGAATCCCAATTCCGTTTTTCTTTGCTCACTGCAAATGATGCATTCTTCATTATCGAGATCCTCTGGGCCCATATTGTCATCAGCGTCGACGTAAAGAAATTCAAATTAATGAGTTGAGTCTTTAGATTCAGAACATTAGATGTCGAAGTGTGCCTAAGCTACTTTCTTCTTTTTTGTAAAATTTTTAGCAGGTTTGTTGCGTACAGTTTTATTAACTTTAGCCTTCTTCATCTGTCATAGTTTTCTTTTATCTTCTTTCCCTTCTTTTAATGAGAAGGTAATTTTTCACTGGAGTGCCAGTGAGGTGCATGAAGGACAAGTGGCAGTCAGGTAGCACGACAAGCTCATGAATTAGCGTGGAGGGATCGTCATCTTACAGTCCGTCCAATTCACCATTTTACACGACTTCACTTTTTTATTCATGAAAAAACATTGAAGGATTTCAGCTCATCAGTAAAAATTAAAATGATACATCATTGAACACGTTTTAATTAGCTCTTTACGAATATCACATACATAAATAAAAAACATTTACTCAGTGAACGCTGTCCCTTACCTAGCAGCAACCAAAAGCTGCGTAGGAACAACTAAAAACCATAATACCGTATGGAATCTTTTGGTTTGTGTCTGATGATGCAGAATCGGGGAATTCATCTAAGGTAATTTTCGAGAAAAATCCAATTCGCCGTCTTAACCGACTTTCCCCTACTTCTTATCATCTGATTCCATGCCAGGGATAACAGTAATTATTGTTGCCTGATTATAAAAGATGTCAGGAATTGCTATGAACGTGTTAAATCTACAGAATGCATTTCCTCCCTCCCTTCCTTCCTCCTTGATCACCCGACATGACGGATTGTGGCATCAGAGGCAAGTCCGCCTCAACAAGGAAAACCAGCGGGAGTGGTCTCCCCTAAACTTTCTCGTATACTTCTCGATAAAGGTGCTGTTTCCCCTCCCCCCGCGTGGATGAAAAAATTTGAACCTATTGTAACCCAGGATCCAATGACTATCAGAAAATATTTAGGTAAAAAGTCAAATTCGAAGAGATGTGTTCCGATTAAATGAATACCGATTTCTACTCTTTCTTGGCTCAAGGACAATCCTTCCGCGTGCACATATTGCTACCAAGTACGCATGCGCATGGAGAATCGGATGAAAAAAAAGCGCCAAGCAGGAGTCAATAAATATCGTGCACAGAAGATTGCGTTCAATGCGCATGCGCGTGGAGATAGCGGACTCGTTGGAGATGCGCTTATACAGACCGACAGATAGTAAATCCTTTGACGGATTTGGCCCAAAATTTTATACGGACCTACATTCATGACGATAAAACTGTGTACCAAATTTTATCCACCTAGCTATTCAAGTTTTTGAGTTATAGTGTTCGCATGACTTCGGACATACAGACAGATAGATTTCCCGTTGACGGATTTTATCCAAAATTTGATAGGAACCTACAAATTATGTTTAAAGACTACATACCAAATTTCATCCTCGTAGCTCTAATAGTTTTCGAGTTATCGTGTTCACACACAGACAGACACACAGACATACAGACATAATTCCAAAATTGTGTTTTTCGGACTCAGGGAGGTCTAAAACGTGGAGATTCGTCAAAATCTCGAGTTCGAATTTTTTGACGATTACAATACTTTCTCTTTGTATACTTCGTATACGAGAAAGTAAAAAAGCGCTAGGTAAATATTTATCTCTGGTAATCATTGTTGTGTTATTGTAATAATCACCAGTACAATTATAAGACTAACTTCATACCCTTGTTAACTGTTAAAAAATTGTTTTCTTCATTAACTTGTTATAACTTTTTATTCAGGTGCAAACTAAAAATGTCATGTCGCTAACCCATTTATTCCAGCTGTCAACGGAAGATGAAAGCCCCTTGAGGCTATGCGCCCCTCCCCCCACGCTAGTCTCTAGATCTGCAGAACAAATGAAATTACGATAAGATTTAATTTTTTTACCGATTATAATTTTAATTTCTTGGAAAAAAATCTAATTCATTATTTCTCTAATATATTTATACCGTGCATACAATCCGCATTTTTCACTAAAATTTCATTATTTAAAGGACTTAAATGTTACAGTTTTCATAGAATTTATATGAGTGTAACACATTCCAGTCAAAAAGATCTTTAAGAAAAGAATTTTGACAAAAAATGTTTGAAAAATTCAACACAGTAGATTAATATCTATTCCATGCAGTACTTGAGAAAGAAGTAAAAAGTTGATAGAAGCGGGCACTTTCGTGCGCCACAAATTTCGATAACCATCATTCGAATATTACAAGCCATATCAATATTTTATTTAAGAAAATTGAAATTTAAATTATTCAGACTCTCTAGCATTGTAGAATTAAACCCAAATGCTCAACAGTCTAGTAATATTAATGAAAATAAACCTTGCTTATTTTCTATTCATTCCACTAAAAAGATTTTTAATTCTGAAAAACAAAATAATAGTTTAAAATATTGAAAAAAATAAATTAGTTATGAGAAATTAAATGTTAAAATGAGCACTCATCTTTGAATTCTTCATTAAATTTTTAGAAAGAAATGTAAAAGGAATTGAAGAAAATGTCTTAATTAAATGGTCCAAGAATGTTTTAAGTTAATTGGACTTGAAATGAACAATATTATTTGTTTTATTTTCCGTAATGTAATTAATTTATCTTTGCTTTCAAAGAAATAAACAAGACAAAGTTATTGTCAATTAACATACAAAAGACAAATAAGACAAAAAGCATTATAACAATGCTTCTTCTTAAAAAGTTAACACAAAATATTTTAAGAAGTATTTGGTGACGCGAAGATGCTAAAATTCTGTTAAAAAGACTATTTATGATTCTTGAAATAGAGTTTTTGTAGGGAATGCGAAACAAAATCTGATTTTCCACAAGTTTGCAAGAAAGCAAAACTTTTAATTTTCTGGCAGAAACTTATCCTTGAAGCAGAATTTTTTTATATCTTGAAATAATGGCAAACCTGTAAACATGTTATTTGTCAAATATGGTAAGAATTAATATGTTTTCTCTCAGTTTTGTCAAATTTGGGTAATTTTCTTTCCGTTGAATTCTTTTTGTAATGCATTCATGTAAGCTTTCAAAACTGAGATTTATCTTCAACGTATTGCAGTTTCAAATTGCACCAGTTATAACCATGAATATTTTCTAGAAATTTAATTTGAATCTTCAGGTATGAGGAATTGAAAAATTGCCTCTTGAAGCGGCAAAATACTGAATTATATGTTACATATTTTGTAAGCAATTCGACGTAATATTTCCAATTACTTTTTAAGCTATAAACATTTAGATTCAATAAATTTTAATGTCGAAAATTTAATTCATTAATTTAACACCGATTTTTTTTGTTTGATCATAGCAACGATATAAAATAAATAGTATTAAAGATTAAAATATATTTTCCTTTAAAACGAATAATTATGTTCAAATGAAGGTAATAATATTCACAGTATAATTGTGTTTTTCATATTTTCTTTGAATAAATCTAAATTCTGCATTATAATTTTTAAAAGAATTTGAATTTCATGAAAGTAGGGTAAACTATTCCTTAAATTATATAAAAGCTATTTTTTTCATAATTTTCACTTCCAAGATTATAACTTATTAGTGCGCATGAACTCATTACTGAAATTGTTTGAAATTTTAACAATTTCGCATCGGAAATCATGCAAAAAAGAAGATATTCTGAAATAATATGAAAAATACTTATCAAACGCATTCTAAATACAGTAATTTAATATTATTCTTTTTATGCGCTCACACTCGATGGTTTAAATCAATTATGTTGAAAGATTAATTTAATTAAACGAGACTTCTTTTCTCAAACATTACAAAGTTGAATCAGTTTTCATATAATTATGTAATATACGAGTCTGTGTTAAGAATCTCAAAAGCTATTCCGTTTTTAGAAGTTTATTTCCGCGATACTGTTAGATTGCAATTAAGCAATAACATCCTTTTCGGCTTTACCAGAGCTATTCAAATAATTAGTATTTTCGCTACTAAAGTTTCTTTGATGTCTTATGGCAACTCTTAACTTTTCAACGGATTTTTTAAAAGTTTTCATAATTTCTCAATGATATACCCTTTTTGTAATGATTAACTGAATTGTTAAGTTCTTTAACTTTTTATGCATATTGTTTAATGGTTCGGTGTTTAATCAGTTTTAAATCCTTTTTCTTGCAACGGACTATATGCTCGCCATTTAAATGGCGAACGCTTTTTGGTGTAATCAGGTCTTGGCGTCCCCTGACTGGGAGATTTTCTTTTGTGTGAGTTCAGTTCGCTTGTCTGTCACTGTGAATAGAGGTGGTGCGTCTGCGGGGTCCGGGCTGCCGGGATTCTTAGATTCAGCTGTCGTCCTTGCAGACATACCGATAAGTCAAGTAGGGAATCTACAGCAACAGCTTTAGGTGAAGCAACCTATAAAATTCATTTTCATATATACTGAGACAGGGACGACTGAGCAATGATGTTTTTTTTCAAGCAACAGCTAACAGTGAGTAAAATTCTTCAGAATAACTGTTGCGTGTACATACATAGAGGATAGAAGTAATTACTCGTAACCATAGTTGATTTTTCGCTAAATTTCATCAGTATTCTCGAAGAAGACGTACTAAAATTTGTTAGACCTGCATGTGGAAACTGTGTCTAACTTCTTCCGAATATTAAAGAATTCACGAACATTTTCCAGTAACGATCATGAAGGTTCAGTGAATGCCTAGGCATAGTTATTTCAATTTCTATATTTCTTCTTCGTGCAAATGATGCAGTTGTAAGCTAGCTAGCCTATCCTATTCACTAGAGCTCACAGGGGTTTATTTCTTTTTAATGTCATTGTGATTTGTTTCTTTTCAAACTCTATAAATTTGATGGACATTTTTATGAAAGTTCTTTGATTTTTTTTGGTAGCGCTTATATTTCATCTTTAGAAAGACTGCAGCAATTTTAAGAATGGTATAATATGTATGTTAATTTGATTTATTAGAAGTTCTTCGTTCGACATGTGCATCAACAAAATCTTGTTTGTTATTTTCTTGTATTGTCCCACATAACCAAGAGTAGTTCATTGTTAAATTTGGCAATAATTTTTTAAATTTTATACATAAAAGTTTAATTAGTCAAGAACTCGAATCTCTTGCCTTCTTTTTTTTAGTGCAAAATGCAATGTACTCTTTTCTAGGAATTTCTTCCACTATGGCCAAATGCTCCAGACAGTATTAAAAAGGTGGGTAATAATAAGAGTGTAAAAAGATTGTACTAAACCCACATAGCCTATTTCTCTTGACTCACTTTCGCTCCACACCTGCGAGAGAACTTTTGACCGCGACGGATTTGACGAACACTAGGCCCACTGAAACTTCGGTTTTTTGGTGGAATCGGGATTCGAAGCCAACACCTTACCAATGGCTTATCATACCTAGAAGCGCCTGTTTCGTGTGGTTTTAGGTGCTGGTACGTGTTAAGTCTGCTTCAGTTAAGTGTTCTCACGTTGGTGAGGTATAAAATTTGGAGACTGAGATTCTGGTTTAGTTGTGACTTCGCCACTTGAACGCAATGATAATTACGTGGTCTTCAAAACGAAATCCCAATATAATGATTCAATAAATCCAAAATTAGGACATATACACCTTTATAAATCAAAAAATCAAAATGGTATCACAACTGCTTAATATAACGTTTGAAAACATTATATTTACCCCAACGTTGTGTTAAAAATACTGAAATGTATCCAGGATATCCATTCTAATCGCTGCTCAATAGATAATATCTGAACCATCAGAGATAAGCATGTTCTTCCATTTGGAAAAAATACTTTAAATGACGTAAACAATTATATTTTGTGTTGTTTGAGTCAATAAATGTAATGCTGAAAAAATTACGAAGTCGAATCTAGTCCCCCAGTCATATTTAGCAAAACATTCTTGACACACTAACCTTTTAAACAAAAAAGTTCCAATCTTCTGTGACTGACCGAGATATGAAGATTTGAATGACAGTATTTTAGAGCATTTCAATGGCCGCTTCAAGAAAGATCAGTCTATGAACGGCGGTTCTTGCTAGAGTCCACAATCGATTAGCTTAAAATAATGAATATTCCAATCTTCATAACTCGTTCGGTTTTAGTCGCAGAAGAATAGAACTTTTTCCATTTAATTCGTGAGTGTGTCAAGGATATTTTAATAAATATGAAATCAATATCATTCAAAGAAAGCCAAAAAACTAAGATAAACTCTGAGAGAATCGAATTAAACAAACAAGTAATCCATTCTAGTCCATTTTATCAAGGGCTAAGGACTTTATTCGAAATGGATTCAAAATAGTAATTCGGAAATTTTTCTGTAAGAAGCTTGCATTACGCCAAAAATAGCTTCTCTTAGCCCGAAATTTCCCAACAAAAGACAAACGAGATCTGTACATCAAAAAGCATTATTTTAAAAGAAAAAGGAAAACCAAACACCAACATAAAAACTCTAATAAGACTGTCTAATGTCGTAAACATTTTGTCTAAAATGAAACTCGTGTCAAAATCTATAATTTTCTTGAATCCGTAATATGTTTCAAAAGAAAGGTAACCTTAACTGCCCTGCCTTGGCATCCGGAGTTTCTGAATGACAGCCGCTACAATAGCTCGAATACTGAGGCCGGAGTCCTAATAGTCATTACCGACCACGGCCCGACCCTTCCCGAAGAAGGTACGTACTATCACTTGTGGAGGGTAGCTCGACCCCCAGTATTACTATACCCACCAGGGAAGCGAGAACCAGCTTACTTATACGGCGGCTTCTCATCCGTGTGCTCAAAGTAAAAAAAAAATAAGGTAAATGAAAATATATTTTTTGAATTGATTTGTTTCAAACATGATAAGGAAACTTCTCTGAAAACATAAAAATGTGTAAAATTTGGTAACCAAATTAATAACGGAATACCTTATTGTTTACTCAATCTTTTATATTTTTATAGCAGCGCATGAAAAACCAGATTATATATTAATGTTAGAGCCGTAGACTGCAAAGTGGGCTATCGATTTTGAGATCCGACTTATATGAACCTGAGTTTATCAAAATTTATAACCCAGCATTTCGTAATTAATTTGGATATTAAAAGGCAAGGATACGAATGCACCGAGGTTATCAAGGACTTGACAAATTATACTTCCTCTTCAGCTCCGTTCTGATGTTAATGTGAGAGTGATTCGGCGGGATCCTTTCAATAAACATTCTTCATTGCTCAAAGGCCACCAATTGTAAAGGATTAGAAGTCATTTTCTATTAAGAACTGAATATTAAGTGAGTAAGGAATATTTCATGTCGGATTCTCCAAGGTCGTTAACTGGGCCCCATGTTATGTAACTTATGCTAAAATTAAAGGTATTGAAATGTTTTAATGAACACATTCACATTAATAGATAGTTTGTCATATGCATAAATAATCATGTATTGTAATTACAAAGCAAATAAATAATGTATTCGATGCTGTTTATTAAATCAGAGTTGTAAATCTCGCATTTATCATGAGCTGAACTATATTCATAATTTTGTTTTGAAGATCTATTGTTAACCTGTGATAATTACGCTTTAAAGAGTATCGCTATGAATATTTTGTAATTCAGAGTATCTCTTTATTTGATGATCCTGTTATTTCCCTCAAGCTGGGTTTGTAAACTTGCATCAAAATAGAATAAAGAAATGGTTTTCCTCATAAGCCAATTCCTATTTATTTTTTATACACCTTCATTGGTATCGGTAAATAATATTGCATTCGATGCTGATCATTACATCAGTGTTGGAACTCTTATACATTCACCATACACATAGCTGAATTCATAATTTGAGATTGAATTAAAGGGGTCTAGTTAAAATTCAGTGATAATTGGACTTTAACCCCTTAACTGGTTTGCCCTACGCTGTACGTGCGTCGAATGATCGCAATTTTAAATTTATAAACTAAAACAAAATCATTCATAGATGCTAAAATGCGATACAAAAATTAAGTGGAATGCACAAACATTTCAACTGTCCATCAATTGGATTAAAATGGCAACGCAATCCCAAAATAGAAGGTGTCATCTACTTAGATAGCTGAGAAAATAAATCAGTTAAAGGGTTACTGAGTGCCAAATTATGTATATCATTCTTTTCTATTTATTTATTTAGTATTAGCCGCCTTCGGCGACCAGCTTGATCGCCGGAAAAAAAATTTCAACTGAATCTCTTATGCATAATTTTAAATTCAAGGTTCCCTTAACAAAGTAGTTTTAAACTTCAAATTGCTATAGACCTTTAACCCGCGTTCTTTTCGTAGTCTTGCACTTGTTCTGTTCCTTGTCTACATTGACGTAAAATAGGATTTGATTTCAAAAATTAAATTGGCGCGGCACATTTTATGTCCCGCAGAATCAAAACATAGCAAAAACAATCTTTCAGTTTACTGTATTATTTCATTGTATACTTACCGTCTTGAGAACTTCCTTTACAGATTTCACAGAAAAGTTAATGAAATAAAAGAAGAAAGTAAAATCTGGTCAGATATTTTCTTGGCTTTCAACAATAGAAGAAAAATTTTAATTAATTTAATTTTTGTGCTCTTTCAGATGGTGTAAAGATGATTGTTGATCTGTTCGGAAGTTATTAAGGAAAAACGTCAAATTTCGCTTAATTTTTAATTAATTAAAATTTCAAACAAAGTTCTCCGAGGTGCACATTGCCACCCTTCAAAGTATGTTTGTGCAAATTTCGTAGCTCTACGTCCAGCGGTCTGGCCTGTAGAGCGCCAACACACAAACACACGCACGCATTCTCCTTTATTATTAGTAGAGATATTCTCTGTGCCCGGTACATTTATCTAATGTAAAGCGAAAAAGCACAGTCGTAGACCGCAGTTCTTAAAGCAGCGTTAATTACCAAAGTAAATTTTAAGAATTTCATCTTTTTTAAAATCAATACCTAATATACTGAAGTAAAAATTTGTTCTTCAGAAAAATAAAAGATCGCATAAATTATTTATTTTCACGGGTTCATTCGTGTTGTTTTCATTAATAAAAAATAACTGAAGAAATATGCGCTTCCTTGAATACACATACTTTTACCTAAAAATTAGTAGATCTCCCATTTTGAGGGAAAAAATAAATGGTCACTTTAGGTATGAAGGAAAAGGAAACAATAAGGAAATTCAAGGCGGATTACTGAAAGAGTCTTTGTGAACAGATAAATATTGGCCAATGGATTGATTTCCTATAAAAACAATATTAATAAAAAAATTTGTCGACAAACGTCGTTTGTTTTTTATAAAAAAAACACGGTTATTTAAAAAAAACAGTTATTTTGAGCGGTTATAACCGCCAGATTAAACCGGAGATGAAAATAACCTGAAGAACCGAAAATCGGTTTTTTTTCTCAATAACCGCCATCCCTAGTCCTCCTCCTCTAAGAACTACTCGAAATTTGATGGTTCCGATTTTCCCTGTTAGTGAAAGGAGTCTTCAACGATATGGAAGTAAAATCTTCGATTCTCGACTATTAAATCGCGAGGTGCTGACTCGAATCGTATACGGATTCGTGTGGTGTATATTCGTTGTGATTTCGTTTTCAATCTGTAATCGCGAATCAGTCACTCATTCACTTCCTGTTTCTCTAATTAGTGTATGGTGCTGTGTTCTTTTTACTTTCTCGTATACAAAGTATACAAAGAGAAAGTATTGTAATCGTCAAAAAATTCGAACTCGAGATGTTGACGAATCTGCACGTTTTAGACCTCCCTGAGTCCGAAAAACACAATTTTGGGATTATGTCTTCTGTTAACACGATAACTCGAAAATTATTAGAGCTACGGGGATGAAATTTGGTATGTGATCTTTACAAATAATTTGTAGGTCGCTATCAAAGTTTGGACAAAATCCGTCCTCTGTCTGCATGTTTGTGTTAATGTGAACGCGATACTTCACAATCTTAAATAGCTAGGTGGATAACATTTGGTACACATTTTTATCATCAGGAATGTAGGTTTGTATCAAATTTTGTACAAAATCCGTCAAAGGGTTGACTGTCTGTCTCTATAATCGCATACTTTTGAACGCAATAACTTCTTTAAAAAATTACTTTGATAAATGAAATTTGCTACATGGCCTTCTTACCTTAATGGTAGATTTGTGTCCAATTTTTGTGTCAATCGGTTAAAAAAAGACTTTGAAATTCTAAATTTCGTTTTCTTTATCTTACACCCAGCCTTATGGGTAATCACGCCGTCTTCTAATTCCACTTCCGCGTTGGAAGACCTTCGGAAATCGTGGTATGACGTTTCGCTTATTTTTTTTCGCCACTGCGTTAGGGGTTCCTGTTCGTTTCACTGCTTTTTAGCTTATTTTTCTCTACATGTGTTAGGAGTATACGAGAAAGTTTAGGGGAGACCACTCCCGCTGGTTTTCTGTGGCGCTCTCTTCACTTACTGGTTAATCTTTACCTTCAATGTATATATACCTCTCCTTTGTGAATAATAAATCATTCTTTCTCTTGCTTCGGTCCACGGCTGGGGAAATACTTTAACAATATTAATGCGCCTTCGTCATGTGGGCATCGTTCAAATTTATCAAGTTCATTCCAACTATCCTAAGTGTAATATCAAAACTGGTCACTTATCTAATAAAATAATCCGTTAATCATTAATGAATGTTGAGCTGTTAATGTTCAGTACAAATTTGCAATCATGGAAACCGTAGGCCAATTTATGCGTCTCATTTACATCGATTTGGACAATTCATAAAATTATTTATATAAATCGAATATTGATAGCCTTTTTCATTATAATCCGGTTTATATATTTTATTCTGTACGTGATTTGCAGAATTAATGACAAATGGTTAATGTATTTTAAAAAATATACTTTCATGATCTGTGTTATTCAATCAAGAATATATTTCTTTTTATAATTGTAGCAGTTCTGAGTGTGGTAAGCATATAAATTTTCATGCTTGAGAAATATGTGAAGCAAGCAAACAAACAAAAAATACATTTAATGAACAACATAACTAAATGAAAGTTACGAATTGATAATTTCATAAAAACATTCAGTACACGAACTGAAACCTCAAATAAAGCTGTAAAGCTGTTTCACCAAATCTATTAAACTTTCTTCCCAATTACACCTTTCAGTGGTCTTATCTGCCAAATTCTAGCTATTCAGTATCTAAAGCACTGAAAGAAAAAATAGAATATATATATATTTGAAAAGAGTCGTAAAAATAACCAAAAATTAAAGAATAAACCCACAATAGTAACTGATTTTCTGGAGAGAAAAAATGATGCGGAAAAAGCGAGTTAAAGAAATATTTTTTTTTCATATCGTCTGTTTTTCTTTATCACGCCATTTGAAATGCAGTTGGCGTTTAATGGAAAGAATCTTTTATCACAAATCCGTCGGCTTCTTTGAAAGGAAAGAGACGACAGAAATTGATGGCCGACAGTAAAAAGAAGAAAGGAAAAAATGAACTCAGGAATTTTTTAAATAAAAGCTAATGTATTGAGTGCGATTATTTTATCAATGTATGGAAATGAATTACAGATGCAGTTACATGGAAGAAAAGGTATTGCCAGCTGTATAATAATTGCAGGGCTTTCGTTCATCAAAAATAGAAATAAATAGGTTTTTTAAAAAATAGCCTTTCAATAATGTCTTTAAAAATAGAAATTATTTTTATTTTAATTATTTTCTACTTTTTATCCTTTAATTTATAATTAAATTTTACATTTAATAGTCTTGACATAATTTATTTCTCAAATTCACCACGAGGTGGTGCCACTTGTATGCAATCGAAATTAAATTAAATTATTAGATTAACTGACGATTAAGTTTCTAAAGATATTAAATAGTGCTTTGTCATCTAAAATAGGCAAGCGTACAAAATTTCACAGCTCAAAGAATGCTTAGTTGTGAAAGTAAGAATACGAGAAAGTCGAAAAAAGAACACTCCCGTTGGTTACCATTTATTATTTTATTTCTTTTTCAGAAATAGAACAATTACGGATTTACAGATTACAATTGTTTGGAATGAGAACTATGTTATTTTGTAGCAAACCATGGTTTTTTTTCATATTATTGGAATAATTAATTAAAGCACTTGATTGAAATTTATATCGTAATTTCTCTGCCCTTGTACTTCAACGCGCTGATTGATATTTTATACAATACAGAAGAAAATAAAAGAATTTGGTTTTTTTTAAGAATGAGGGAAGAGTCTGCTGGATATTCTGTATCTCAGATTCGATTGATAACGAAATAAAAACGTTTTTGAGAATAGTCTTTTCTCCAGTTCATATATGAAATATTTGCATAACGTATTGAAGACACTTCAGTGAGAGAAAAATATTCAGCTTTGAAGCATATTTACTGTGTTCTCCATACGAACCGACAATCAAGCTATTTGCATGCCAAAGCATCATTTGGGATCGTCATACGTTATAGAAAAATATATTGAAAGTCCATATTCTTGCAAGTAACATTTCTGCGAAGAAGAAGAATGAGGAAAACAGTTCCGAAATTGGAACGTTTTATGCAAATTTGATCGAGAAATATCGTTTCCTGTTTCCTTCGACATAAACGGGATTATAGAAATTGTAGAGTAAATGAAGGAGCATTCAGTAAGTTTTTGAAAAAAGCAAAAATTCAGCTCTTTCGAATATACTTGGAATCAAAATATGAGTAAGAATTCACTTTCACTGTTCTTTTACATAAAACACGTATTTACAAGAGCACATTTTTACATTTTACGAGAGTGCTTTATCTCAAAAATCTCAAAGAAACTGTCCCTATATTCTATGCGAAGTAACACGTCACCACTCTAAAATAATGAGTAGAATATGCTTCGTTTCTCTGTGCAGGAGTGAAGTGAAGAATAAACCCCGTAGGACATTCACGACCTCTCCACTCCATGCAAACGGCGTGGTGTTACTCTAATTAACTCCATTCCAGTTTCATCCCATCCATTTAGACAGGTCATTCACGAGCGCTTCACTCCACGCAGACGGCTTGGTGGTACTTAACGCCATTCCATTTTTCAGCCCATCCATTTATACAAATCATTCACGATCGCTCCGCTCTCTGCAAACGGCATGGTGGTACTTAATACCCTTCCATTTTCAGCCCATAAATTTAGAAAGATTATTCACGACCTCTCCATTCCACGCAAACGGCGTGGTGGTACTTAATACTATTCCATTTTCAGCCCATAAATTTAGAAAGATTATTCACGACCTCTCCATTCCACGCAAATGGCGTGGTGGTACTTAATACCATTCCATTTTCAGCCAATCAATTTTAAAAGGTTATTCATGACCGTTCCACTCCACGCAAACGTCTTGGTGGTACTTAACGCCATTCCATTTTTCATCCTATCCATTTAGAACGATCATTCACGATCGCTCCACTCAACGCAAATCTATTACTTTGTTTCTCATCATTAACAGTCACTTCTATCTCCGGCTTTTCCGATTTCCTTGGTGAATCACGCACCTAAGTCTCGTATCCTCACACGTAGCTACTCCCACCGGTGTTGATTAACGACGCGATAGTCCAAATAGAGCTATGGAAATCCGAACCTGTGGGAACCTTCCGCTCCAATTTTCATGGGCATTTCGAATTGACCACCGGTTTGGTCGTGGAGCGTTTGTGAATGTCCAGCCTAAGAGTGGTAAACAATGTAAATGCCAACAAAATTCAGACACGGCTTTTCACGTTAAAGTATCAAATGAGCAATGCTTTATAGTGTGGTAAACGTTAACAGTGCCTGGTAGCCCTCGTAAGTAGTTTGAAAGAGCGTCTGAAGACGTCGCGAGTGTGAGTGTTCCTGTGGTTGGTGTGAAGATTTTATTTGTGAATTCCCAACATTTTTGCTTTTACCAACGTTTACCACTTTTAGTCTTCACTGGTTTATTTTAAAGTCCATAGCATTGTGGTATTAGGAATCCAGTTTTTGCGTCAGTTTTAATTGCACATCCATTTGATGGTTTAGAGCAGTGGTTCCCAACCTGTGGTACCGTACCCCTGGGGGTACGCGAAATCAAAGTTGTTAATGGCGGAAACAAGATAACATAAGGATTAAAAAATGTTAGAGAATTTTTTTTCTCCAAGAGAATACTCATTATTTAATAACTATACCACTTGATAGTCGATTATTACGAAGTGTAATTTTTAACTATTCTTAAAACTTAAAACGAAATAATTGCAAAACTGTTTTCATTTGCTTAGGAGTTTAACTAATCCTATAGTAAAAATGGAACAAAATATAAAATAAAAAAAATCTGCAATTGTTATTAATTAGAGTCATTTCACTTTTAAACTAAATTAAACTAACCTTAACATTATTGATAAAACTTCTTTGCATAGACAGAAGATTAGGGGGGGGATATCATAATAGGGGGTACGCGAAAACAAAAAGAATAATCAAGGGGTAAGCGAAGGAAAAAAGATTGAGAACCCCTGGTTTAGAGCAACGGTCGGCTACTAGCGCAGTCTCAGTTTGAGAGCGAAGTGTAACGGTTTCGAAACCTGATACCACCAGTGTAGGTAAGCCCTGGTATGTGTTAAATTCGTTAGGATGTCAAATGCCCTCTCGCTGGTGTAGCGTGGATGTCAGGAGAGAGCTGTGTTGGTTTAGATGTTGCACTAATCATATGAGCACGTTATAAAATTACGATATTCATTCCCTGGTATCACAAGTATAGCTTTAAATTAGGATAAAAACAAATCAAATAAATCCTTTAAGATTTTTTACTGAATTTTATCCCACTGTCATTGAACCTTGGAATTTTAAATAATTGATATCAAAATATCTTTCATGATATTTAATACGAATTTTTAAAAGGGATATTTTATGTTTAAAATAAAAATTTATCTTTTAATTTTGGTTCTGTAAACATTAAATTTTTAAGGTGCTTCATTGCATGTTTTCGCCCTCTCTTGTCATTTTAAAGATATGAATACTGAGAATTCTCCACAATTCTATTACCTTTTTCATTATTTTCTAAGTCACACTACAGTTCCAATGTGTAGATTATTCCATAAAATAAATCGTAGCACCTATATATTTCTTTTCTTTTTTTGCAATTGATGCATAATTGTCAAATCTACCCCTCGGAGTTCTAATGGAGATACAACGGTATTAATCAGATTTGACTAATTTTCTTCCTTTTCTGAATTCAGAATTTTTCCTTAAGTGTAACGCTAACCACTTAGCCTGCTTGTTTTCTTTCTATCTAATTAACTCACCCCCTTCTGTTCTGGGAATGTGATGTCTTTTTAATTCAGCTGAGAGCCATTGAACATGCGAGTTATTTTTAACGTGACCATTTATCTTTTCCCTCAAAACGGGACATCCACTCATTTTTATGTAATCGTATGTGTAGCCAAGAAGACTCATATTTCTTTAGTTATTTTAGGGATGAAAAGAAGAGGAATGAACACGTGAAAATAAATTTTTTTTATCTCGTATTTTTCTGAAGAACAAATTTTTGCTTCAGTATATTTGATGTAGATTTCAAATAAGATTTACTTCGGTAATTACCATTGCTTTAAGAACTGTGATTTGTAATTTTGTTTTTCGTGCGCCAACAACTTATTCACAAGAGAGAAGACCCTTTAAACGATGCATTAGTGCCCTGCAGACATAAGATATGTTCTGTAACTTAAGTAAGTTCGTATGTTTCAAACCATTTGTGTGAGACGTCCGTTCGTTCCTACTTTCATTCGCAACCTCATATTTGATCATTTGCATAACCTTTCCCATCATGGTATAGCAGGTTCTACTAAACTCATTTGTGCACGATATGTATGACCTGGTATGAAATCTATACTTATAAAAGGCAATTATTTGCTGTGTTCATGCATGCGTGCGATGTCCAGACGAATCTAATGCACTTATAACCATGAAATTCACAGGTAGTCGTTATGGTGACTCAATGCACTTCGAAGCCCGAATTTGAAAATTGAATCTAGAATTTTTTTTATTTAATGTTTTGTTTTGGGTCATTTTTGGCACGTTTACGACTGTAGTATCTTTTCTAATGATCGTTGAAAAACAATCAGTGCCCCATCGGATAGAACAAACAATCTTAGTTCTAATGAAGCTTGTTTTGAAAAAAAAAATGTCCTACATAAATTACTGAATTTTGAGAAATATTTGAATATTAGTCACTTTTAAGGTAATTGTTGATAAGTATTTCTTCAAACTCTCGCATCTAACTTTCTAACAGCTCTATAATTTTCATTTTTTTCAGCTTATAACTGGAACGTTTCTGTCGGATTTAGAACAAGAACGGTTAAAATATCTCATTCCGTTTTTTTAAAATTAATTTTTCGCTGATCAATCCAAACAGATTTTTTGCTAACGAGATTTGACAGCGAGAGTTTCTCCGGACGATCCCAGAATGCATTGTTACTTCCTCGCAGGAGGTGACATAATATGCTTTCATTCCCAGCATGCATTTCTACAATCCGATTCATTCCGGTGACGTCATTACATTCGCGTCATTGTCGAGAGGAAAAATAAGCGGGAAAATCAATAATCTGTATCTTTTATTTTGATTTTATTTTCAAAACCTTTTCATGTCATTGTGGGCATTTTTTCCACATTTTGTCAAACTCCTGATTCCACGGGCAACACCGTGCGTGTACTGCTATTACCAATAAACAATGGGTGCGGTGTTGTGAATCGTATCAAACATCGAAAATACAGAGGCACACTAAAACGTCTCTAGGCACATTCTCTTTTCCAGATGCCCGATTCACACATATCCACATCGATATTGTAGGTCCCCTGGCCATCCTCCGAAAGTCATCATTATCTACTCACGATAATTGACCGTTTTTCCAGATGGCCAGAAGCAATACCTATCCCAGATATAAGAGCAAAAACTATTTGCCGTGGAATATTCGTTTATACTATATGTACGGTGACAAACCGTCCTCCTGTCTTACAAAGGACAATCTCCTTTTGTAGGTTCTGTCCTACCTCGTAAAGTGTCCCCCTACATGTCCTCCTTTTTCGATATTTGAAATTAGAAGACTGAATTTATATATTTAAATTCTGAAAAATTAATACAATGGGAAAATAAAAAATGAAAATATTAAATGCGGAAATTTATTTATTCTTGTTCAAGTTTTAGCTGTACGGCCCTGGAACTAATGCAGCAGTTGAAAGAGTATTTCCAATTGCTAATGATTTTTGGACATTTGTGAAATCGAGATCAAATAGATTTCTTGTTAAGATATTTCAGATATATTGTTAGGAGATGATACATTGACAAAAAATATTCATTCTATGGAAAAATAATTATTTAAATAATTACTAATATAATAGCCCAGATCTGTCTCTCGGTAACGCTTTGACGTCACCAACAATAAAACTCGCATGATAGCACTGGGAGACATTAAACAGCATTATTTCATTGTTAGAGAACTTAAATTTCAGTAATTGTAAATTTAAAAGAGTAATTGTCCTTCTAATTTCAAATTTAATAGCTCTAAAATAGTGAAATAAAATTTTCTATCGATTGATATAAAATGTATCTCGCTACGATCAATAGTTCCCAGAAATTTTAAATGATATTAATCATATATTTCAAATTAATTTCCATTTTTTGATAGAAAGTAGTAAATTACGTCAGTGGTATATCATGCGCGTGATATAGTTTGGACGCCACGATGCATCTCATTATTTAGTGCAATCGTGATGATATAATTTGATAACATTTTTTGTCAACGTTAAAATTTACACAAAGACATCTGAAGTACAAGGAAAATTGTTAAACAATGAAAAATACTTCACACGGAATTTTGTTTACCAAGAGTTTTTTTAAATAAAGAAATATGTCAATAATATGAAATAAAAAGTATTTCCTGTCTTAAAACATATGTTTATTTTATTTGTTTTCAATCAATGTCAAACATTTCTCTCGCATATATATTTAAACACGTGAAATTTGACGGAAAATCTCTCGAATGAAGAGGCAATTTGCACCCGTCATACCAAGACGGGTGAATTTCTAGTAGATAACAGGCATGTAAGCATAAATACAATTTAAAATGTGACAAATGTTTTTATTATGAATTTATCATATTGTAGTGTATTATTTGTTGCAATAAACAAAATGTTTCTTTTATTTACGATATTCTTTCTTCAATTTATTGTTTCCTTCTTTTCATTGTAAAAAAGTTGGTCACCTTATTATATATACGCAGTGTTTGAACATTTCCACCCAACTGGGTTGAATCATTCCCAGTGTTTCAATCTATTATTTTTGGCGGTGTGATGTAAATAGAATAGAATGCAAGCTAGCAGGCTTATCGACTTGCATAGTGTCAAAGGCAGGCCCAGTCATCGTTACGATACAAGGCACTGCTGTAGGATTTTTTAACTTTGGCGTCTTTTTACTTTCTCGTATACGAAGTATATAAAGAGAAAGTATTGTAATCGTCAAAAATTCGAACTCGAGATTTTGACGAATCTCCACGTTTTACACCTCCCTGAGTCCGAAAAACACAATTTTGGAATTATGTCTGCCTGTGAACACGGTAACTCGAAAACTTTTAGAGCTACGGTGATGAAATTTGGTATGTGATCTTTACACATAATTTGTAGATTTCTGACAAATTTTGGTCTGTCTGTCTGTCCGCGATCATGTGAACACTATAACTCAAAAACTTGAATAGCTAGATGGATAAAATTTGGTATACAGTTTTATCATCATGAATGTAGGTCCGTATCAAATTTTGGACCAACTCCGTCGAAAGGTTGATGGGCTGTAGAACTGTATAATCGCATACTTTTGATCGCAATAACTTCTTAACAAAATTACTTGGATAAATAAAATTTTGCATGTGGCCTTCTAACCTTAATTGTAGATTTATTGTCCAATTTTTGTGTCAATCAGTTAAAATAGGCGTTCAATTTACATTTTCGCTGTCTTCAATAGTCTACGACGTAGGAGAACGCGTTCTTGCTGCCGCGAACGAGGTTGCGATTTTTATTGGTCTTCTCTTTGTGTTCGTTTTTCGCCCTTTATTTTAGATATTACAGCTATTTCTTGTTGCTTTCTACTTGGGGGGTGTTCCAGTGCATTGCAGTGGGGTTATTTTTTGGATTCTTTGATTGATTGTGTTTCTATGTTATGTTCCTCTCTTGAGTAGTGCGCAACACCCACTTAGCTTCCGCCATGTTGTCTTGTTTTGGTGTCGTGCGCATGTCGGACGTTTGAACGCGTTCACTGGTTTCATTTGAGGTTCAAATAATGTTTGATTGACCGCTTTATTTGTTGGACTAGGGTCCGCAATTCGATAATTATTGATATTTTTTATTTAGTGGCTACTAGTCGTTGCCAACAGTTTCTTTCTGAGCTTATATCCTTTTATCAACTTGTAAATTTAAAATTGTTTCATTGATATTGCTTTATGATTTGGCCCTCTCTGCTGGCAACAAGGTTGCATATAATTTGCATAATAACTAATTAGTTAATTAGAGAAGGCTCTATGTTTAGAAATAAATCTCGGGAACAAGAAACAGTTACCGGATTTTTGTTGCCAGAAACATAGCTGCAATTGGTTTTGTTTTAAATTGTTTTCTTTTCTACTTATTATGGCTAGTGAGTTTTTTAGTGTCAAAAATTCGCGATGCGAAGTTTATGTGGAAAATACCCAAAATGATATTAATGGTGTTTATAACAACTTGGGTATGATGTGTGAAAAAGGAGAAGTGCCATGTTGTTTAGATGATGATACAGAAAGTCACTTTAATGGTAGCATAATGCACTCCGAAGGAGTGGTAGCGATTTCAAAACCCGCTGATCTGGAAAAATTCTATAGAGAGGGAAACCCTCCTGTTAATAAGGTTCCAGTTAAACGAAAACACAAACATTCCCCAGCCACGTCCATTGATAGTACAGGGACTTTTGTAAAACAGAACGACACAAGTGTAGATAGTAAACGACAAGCTCTTGAGCAACCAGTACCGTTTTCAAACATTAGAGGACAGCCCTCTCACCTATCAGATTGTAAAAGTTATGCGCCTCTCACGGAAAGGGATCATGATGATCTCTTCTTTAGAGACAAATTTATTATGAGAACACATAAGATAAAAGGACATGCGAAGCGGGGCATTCTTGAATTTCTTATGATTATGCAAAACAGACTCCGCCCTATACGAGTAAATAAAGACGTGAAGCAAACAACAAAAAAAAGGAATGACAAAGATTCAGAACCAACATTCGAAACGGTAAATGGCAAAAGCTGGATCGACATTACTATGTCCTCAGCCAACCTGGATAACAAGAAAATGAACTGGCAAGTCATAAAAAATAATTTTAGTGATCATAATTATCTGGTTTTTAATGTCGAATCTTTTAATGCAACACGGGATCCTCCTAGAATATTTTTTAATCATAGGCAAATTTTAAAAATTTGTAAAGCAGTGCATCAAAAATTTCTTGAATTACAAGAAGAAATACAAACTATAGATAGCAAACAAAAATTGGAGAAATGGATAGAAGAGTTAACAAATACCATCAACCAATTTAGTCAAAGTTTCCCAAGGAAAGTTATTAAACATCTTAAGATTCCCTGGTGGGACTCCGAGCTTGAGGTAAACAGAAAGAAAACACGGGCACTGAGTTCCAGATATCAAAGATGTCGAAGAGAAGAGAAACGATCGATGCGACGAATTGTTTACAAGAAACAGGAAGCTCATTACAGATGGTTAATAAAACAAAAATGTAGAGCATCTTTTGAGTTGTTCTGCGAACAACTAGTTGCAAATAACGCATTCGATCTTCTGTACAAAATTGCCGCCGGCAAAATAAGAAAACAAACAGTTCTTCAATCGGTGAAAACCAGCAATGGACAGTTCACAAATATTATGGAAGAAACTATTCAAACAATTATTCAGGCATTGTTTCCTACTAATGATTCAACGCAGGGGACTCATGTACAACAGAAAAAATGTGAAACAGTAAATACTTACTCTAGTACGATCCTGATTCAACGCAGGGGACTCATGTACAACAGAAAAAACGTGAAACAGTAAATACTTACTCTAGTACGATCCTGGATAAACAGTTTACGAAGCAAGAAATTACTTATGCTATTTCAACGATGAAAAAGAAGAAGGCGCCTGGGATTGATGGCGTCTCTATAGAAATCATCAAGGAACTCCATGACATGAATTCAGACATACTGCATTACACATACAATAAATGTCTGGAATTGGGAATTTTTCCAGAGACTTGGAAGAAAGGAAAACTTATAATTTTTAACAAACCTGTCAAAGACCCATCTTTACCCAATGCTTATCGCCCAATTTGTTTACTATCGGTACAGGGAAAAATTTTAGACAAGCTTTTAGTCTTTAGGATAACCCACTTGCTCCATAAAAATAACAGATTACATAAACAACAGCACGGTTTTCGAAATGGCAGATCTTGCGAGACTGCAAATTTCCGTTTATGACAGGCCATAAACATAGCATTACAAGAGCGTGTACCACTTACACTTTTATCTTTAGACGTACAAGGTGCGTTTGACACAGTCTGGCGCACTAGCATCTTATTTCAACTTACACAGGCAAATTGCCCTCAGAACATTTTTAATTTGGTGAGAAACTATTTCACAAATAGATCAATACATTACTTTCAGGATGAGGAAGTATGGAATTTTGATAACCAGAGAGGGGTCCCGCAAGGTTCGTGTAACGGCCTCTCTTTTGGAACCCTGTTATAGACATTGCCCTTGACTTACCCCTACCACAGGGAAGTCACATCCAAGCCTATGCCGACGACATAATTGTTGTAATTAGAGGTAAGGATAAAGAAGAAATCGAAACAAAGGGAAATGCAATTCTCGAAAAATTACTTGCCTGGGGGGCAGAGCATATGCTTTCCTTTAATATACAAAAAACATTTCAAATGCCTATTACTTTTGTGGGAAGACTTAATCTCAGAAACCCTCCCATTATTTCAATTAATAATCATACAATACAAGTTGTAAATGTCATAAAATACCTCGGTGTGACTTGGGACTGCTGTCTCACTTTCACCAAACATTTTAAAGCATTCAGAAACAAAACGGATTCATTAACCTACAAATTATCAACAGTAGCTAATGAATTCTATTCTAAGCGTTCGGGTCTTTTCAGAAAAATTTATTATGGAGCTATAGAGCCTTACCTTCTTTTTGGAGTAGGAGCATGGGGCAATAGATTAAAACTAAAAAAAGATCAGGGATTCCCTAAATAGTCTACAGCGTAGACCACTTATAAAAATTACCAAAGCAAACCGTACAATTTCTACGGAAGCTTTAAAGTTATCGCGGGAGTTGTACCGCTAGACATTAAGGCACAGGGAGTTTTTGGCAAAACTCACGACAATAAATAACGACATAAAGTTTGGATCAAAAATTTTTAAATGGGAAGATTACGAAACCAGACTAGATCCACATAATATCCATCCAGCGGATAATATTTCAATTACTTACGATAAACACAAACTTTCCGGGGAAGAGATTGAGATCTATACAGACGGATCAAAGATTAACGATCAGGTTGATGCAGCTATAGTTGTATTCTATTATAACACAGAGATTTTCAATAGAACAATTAGGTTGTCAAATTTTGCCACAGTGTACCAGGCTGAGGTCACAGGAATACAAATGACCCTAGAATTCATTTCCACCATTGGACCATGGAATAAAATAAACTTATACACAGATTCTCTTTCGGTGCTTGAAGCACTCAACACTTTTAAAACAAGTAGACAAGAAATTCTTGCAATTAAAAACAACATCTTAGAGGTGAGCAAAGAAAAATCCATTACACTCCACTGGAATCCAGGGGAATGAAACAGCTGATAGTTATGGTAAAAAAGCTACAACGAGACCTAACATTGAAAAAATTCC
Organism: Araneus ventricosus; assembly: GCA_013235015.1. NCBI lineage: Eukaryota > Metazoa > Arthropoda > Arachnida > Araneae > Araneidae > Araneus > Araneus ventricosus. The sequence goes on along the minus strand of BGPR01004577.1, from coordinate 5,361 downwards.
AAAGAAATCCTTTAAACAATTAAAAAGATGCAATTTCCAATGTGCAAATACAGATTTGGCAAGAGCGTTGGGCTTCGTCCACAACAGAAAACGGCAGACATACAGAAAAACTAATACCGGCGGTTTCAATTCATACGAAAAAATTTAGACATTTTATTGTACAATTTTTGAGTGGACATGGTAGATTCCCGGCGTACTTTGTACGATTTGGGAGGAGCTTGAACATCAAACGCCCTTGTGGCGCCGTGGGAGATACTTTACACTACGTAGTGAATTGCCCATTCACGGAAAAGTATGCAAAAAAACTAATTTATGATAAAGACAATCTGTCCACAATTTTAAACAGAGAGGAAAATTTAGGTCTCCTTCATTCTATTTATCAGGAGGTTAATAACCTCGTTCCACAGGTTTAGTCCCTTTTTCTGCTTGTCAATTTCTGTTAGAATTTAGAGCCGACCAAGTCTGCGGCAGCATGAAACCACGTCATCTAAAGTGTCTTGCACATTTTGGTGACCCTCCGGATGGAAGCATCGATGTACGAGAAAGTGTATATGTATGTATATATATGTATGTATGTATATATATAGGACCTATATATATGTATGTATGTATATATATGTATGATAGGATGTATATATATGTATGTATGTATATATATAGTACGAGAACATCTCACGGGCCCTCAGCACTATCCTGGCAATGGACTCGTCTCCGGGACCAGGGGCGAGGTGTCCCGTAATCAAGAAGAAGAGGAGTCTACGACGCAAAAAAGCCCCGAGTGATCTTGGCTAACTGCTAAATTGTACCCACGCTCTTCCGCTGAAGACCCTGACGTGTTGCTTATTTTTTTTTCTCCACTGCGTTAGGGACGCTTGTTCGTTTTAGTGCCTTTTTGCTTATTTGTTTCTCTACATATGTTAGGGAGTACACGAGAAAGTTTAGGGGACACCACTCCCGCTAATCTTGCGAAATATTAAGTTTTTGAGAATTCATAAATTTTATATGTTTCATTGTAAATCACCATTCATAATATTTTTCTCAAACTAACAAGGCCTTAGTTAAATATCCCAAAAATATTTACCTACTCAATGGGTGTTTACCCACCCCACATTACTGGTCTGGTCGTTTGCGAGAAAGTTTCGGGGAGGCCACTCCCGCTGGTTTAAATTCTAACAGTGGATTGTTCTCTTTCTGAAAACGGGACATTTCAAAGTCCCGGCGTTGCGCTTAGGGACAGCGGAATATGCAACCTGAAAACGGGACAGTCCCGTTCGAAACGAGCCGTAGGGTCACATTAATTATTCTATTCATGGATTGAATGCAATTTTGTTCCGAATTATAACATTTATGAACGACATGGTTTTAGTTTAAAAGTTGAATACGCAATTATTTTATGTACGAATGACACGCGGGCAAAGCCGTAAATGGTTAATATCCCATTCAAAGATTTACATGCTAAACATTTAGAATTGCAGCAATTTTAAAAAATAAAAACTTTAGTAAGAGAATTTTCTTATTCTAAACTAGGGTATTCTAACATTTGCTACTGAAATTCGAATTCTGCTGTGAAATAATGATATCTATTCTAGATCTAGAAACTTAAACATTTCCTTGATTTCAAATAAATTACTTTCGAAACTAAATAATAAATCTCATCTCTGGAAGAATAAATTTGCGTCATATCTCTTTAATATGTTTCTAGAACTTCAAATCAGATAAAGCTAGAAATATCTGGAATTCAAGTTAGTTCTTATCATATCGTATTGACCAGACATCTGCATCCCAAGAGTGCAGTTCGAGAATATCGCCAGAGGTTGGGTAATGAAGTAGTAAACTTAGCTGCTTCCCTTCAGATTAGTAAGAAACCAGATATTATCCAGACGCAATGTTTAACTACTTGGAAAATAACATTTATTATTATCGGGCGATAGATATTTAAGGATAAGAATAAAATTTTTTGATTATATTGTAATTGTCATGCATAGCTTGTTTCGAAGAAGAATTATTATAAACGATACAAAACTGGACAAGAAAAAGAAAGATATAAATAACAGAAGATAATGATGATGATGAAAAATATATAAAGCAAGTTTAGTTTGTGAAAATTTATTATACTTAAAATAGTATAGTTCAGTTTTATTTTTGCTATCCAAGTAGCTGTAAAATTCCCTTGAATCCTTGATTTTATTATTCTAATCTTGTAAAGAAGTGAAAGACTATCTATATGTAGAACTCCCTTTTTACAGCCTGGATTCAAAATGCGAAAAATTATCAAGAAAAATTAAAATAAATTAACGTAATAAATTGCAAAATAAAGCAATTGGAAATGTGGAAACAAAAAACAAAAAATATAAAAATAATAATATATGACCAAATAAAAAAATAGTATAAGACCAACTTACAAAAATTGTATAAGAGCCGATACGAAGAACACATCGTACCAGTTAAGGGCAAATGCAACAGCAACCAAAATAACGATGGAGAGAATATAACTAAATAAAAGCACTAACTCAAGATGGAGGCGAATCCGGCTACACACGTTTTCAAGGGTCACGAATAGCAAGGATTAAAAAGAGCGGGATTTTTTTTCTGTGAGGGGCTGACAAAGAGTCTCAGATATGCTCATCGTTAGTATATAATAACTGAGTTAAAAATAAAATTGCAGTTTAAACATCAGTTTGCGAGTTGCATCTAAAAATGATAGTATAAATACGTGATTTATCATGACTTCAAAAATTATTATTCCCTTTCCATTATGATAGCGCAAATAAATGGTTGGCTCTCACTGAATGTAAATAAGGGCACTGTGTACCAGCAAAACATGCTGCATTGCGGATTTGTTTATGCAGCTTTCCACCCAGCATCACTGGGTGGAAAAATCCGTCATCCACAGTTAGACCTTTAAGGCCAGTCATTCACGATCTCTCTAAGCCACACATGCGTCTCTAAATGGCTTGATGGCATTTCGCACCATTCCATTTCCACCAGTTCTTAGCGCATCCATTTAGTAGGGATAGTAACAGCAACACCACGTCTGTTTCATTCCAACCCCTTTTGTGCATACATTGTCCGAACACACCTCTACTTCTCTCCACGCACGCAAACACTTTCCCTCCCCACCGACATTCATCCAACGGCTAGCACCCGTTCCAAATGGTGTGGAGTGATGGAAATTGGGAAGAGCAACCTTCCTCTCTACGCCACGCCAAAAAAGAATGGTTTCCACATTCACGCTCGGTTTTGGCTTGGAGTATTCATGAATGAGAGGCTTAACTAGAGCCAAACCTCTTGGTATGCAGGCTTTTCAACAATGAAGTGTTTATTTATAGGACGACTTCTTATCATTGTACTAGATGTTCCCTAGTTTCCATGTTTATCTAGGATGTAGGTTCCGCTAGCAATTTACACCGCAGCTGTGCTGCAATCGAAAAGCGGACGTGCTGATCGATTACTTCGAACTATCAGCAAGGCAGAAACATCATTGTTAGAAAAGACAGAAAGGAAGAATGAATGGATTGTAATGTGTTGCGATAATGTTGAAGGTAATAGATAATTCCGGTCAGCGTCAAGTGCACCGAGTTGCATGGTTTTTAAACGCCAAAAATAGAATACTAAATTTTTGGAAGCCTATGCAACCATCATCACCAACACCTGCTGCGAAAGTCTAATAAAACTGCCTCGCACAAAATACGAAATAAGCGAGGTGGCATGTTGAGACGGAGTGGTGTCATCATCCTCTACAATTCTCGTCCTCATAATAAGGCTGCAATTCAAGACTCATTACAGGCTCTGGCTGAGAAATATTTCCTCATCTCACTAACACCCTAAACAACGAGCCTTCTAATTTTTCATCTCTTTTTGCAACTTAAGGCGTTCATTTCTGGTAAGAAATTATAGTACGATGATGCTGTGGAAGAAGCTCTTACAACTTAGTTATCATCGTAGACGCCATTTTTCTCCGGTATGAGAATAAACCAGCGGGAGTGGTCTCCCCTAAACTTTCTCATATACTTCCCCAAAAAAGGTGCTGTTTCCCCTCCCCCGGTTGGAAAAATTTGAACCTACTGTAACCCAGAATCCAATGACTGTCAGAAGGTTTTTCATTGTAGATTATAGTGATTGTAAAATATTTAGGTAAAGAATCAAATTCAAAGAGATGCGTGCCGATTAAAACACATCTATCACACACAGCTAGGTTCCATTCTTGCCAGATCAAGGACAAAGTGACGTAATTCTCTCAATAGCTTCCGCGTGCAGAGAGATTGCTACCAGTACGCATGCGTTTGGAGATTCGGATTAGAAAAATTAATTATGCAATCTGAACGTCTTTTTTTTAACCGATTGGCGCGAAAATTGGACACAAATCTACAATTAAGGTAAGAAGGCCACATACCAAATTTCATTTATCAAAGTAATTTTTTAAAGAAGTTATTGCGTTCAAATGTATGCGATTATAGAGACAAATAGACAGTAAACCCTTCGAAGATTTGGTCCAAAATTTGATATGGACCTACATTCATGATGATAAAACTGTGTACCAAATTTTATGCATTTAGCTATTCAAGTTTCTGAGTTACAGTGTTCACATGAACGTTGACAGACAGACTTCCCGTAGACGGATTTTGTCTAAAATGTGACAGAAACCTACAAATTATGCGTAAAGATCACATACCAAATTTCATCCCTGTATCTTTAATAGTTTTCGAGTTATCGTGTTCACAGACAGACATAATTCCAAAATTGTGTTTTTCGGAGTCAGGGAGGTTTAAAAACGTGGAGATCCATCAAAATCTCTAGTTCGAATTTTTTGACAATGACGATATTTTCTCTTTTCATTATTCGTATATGAGAAAGCAAAAATAAGGAGTCTCAATATGAAAAGTGTTTCATCACGGATGGCAGTGTTTAAATTTAGCGCAAGAAAGAGGGAGAGAGAAATAAAGGCATGTACCTCAGTCAGTGGCGAATCCAGGGGAGGGGCTATCGGGCGGCCGCCCCCCCCCCCCCCCAGAGCTAAACCAAAATTCTTGATTTAATTTAAAATCGCTGCAACTGTTTGATCTTAATTTTCATTTTAAAAGAATAGTAATAAAATCGTGACAACATTGCTTTCTGACTTCACAGGCTAGAAAATTTTCCTACTTTTCTAGTCATTCTACTTGCACTTGTAGCGTTGGCGCGGTCGAACACATTTTTTGGTCAGCTATTTCATTGTATTTTTTATTAAATTATCGAAAGTATTGTAGTGTTCTTTATTATTCTTATTGTCAGGAGAGGAAAGTCTGTAAAGTTAAAGTGTTTTGGTTTATATAAGCCATGAGGTTTGACATTCGTCGCTACGATACAAAATTTTTATGACCT